>JBBPBT010001178.1:7342509-7389990 GCA_037974875.1 Cicer bijugum | reverse complement strand
GGGGGGGGGGGGGCGAGAAGCTCGTGAAGTAACATTGCCGGCATCGTCGAATGGTCGGGTGTTACATGAGTTGTAGCTGGTTTTGGTAAAATTCCAGAACATTCTCTTTTTGTTGCATTTGCTAGAGAACGTTCTCCTTTTTTTTCTTCAGATTTTGAATTTTTTTTTGCTTTTGTCCCAGAATGTTCTTCTTTTGTGAAGATATTTTTGTTCTTGATTTTATTCATCTCTTTTTTTAAAATAGAATGCAAATTCCATATGTCCAATTTTGTTGCAATATGAACATTTGATTTTGCATTTTCACTATTTCCTTTAGCAACAAATTTTTTTTCATACATTTTGTTTTTTTGAGTTTTATAAAAACCAAGACCAGCTTTATCAAATATTCCTACTAGATATCCCATAACTCTTTAAAATGTTTCAGTAGCTTTAATGAAATATGTCAAATCATTTTTAAGAAGTTCAACTTCAACTTTAAGGAGAACGTTCTCCTTTTGAGGTGAAGATCGTTCTTAACTTTCTTGACTTTCAATTTTAAATTCTTTGAGTTGAGATTATTTCAGATTTTTAATGATCTCTTTAAGTTTATCATTTGTAGTCTGAGTTTTCTGTTTCTCTTCTTTTTCCTTGTGAAAATTTTCTTTAAAAGAACTACACTTTTGAATAAGAAAGTTTGACTCATTTAGTAAGTTATCAAATTATTTTTCCTTATGTTCACATAACAGACAAGGTTCAGAATTTGTTATTCTATATCTTCAGTGTTTGCCATTAAACATAGGTTGAATTCTTCAGGTTCATCTGTTTCTGATACATCAGAATCATCCTAGGTTACCATCATTAGTTTTTTCTTGAAAAGGAATTTCTTTGGTACTCTTTTTAATTGGATATTCAGTTTTATAATGTTCTTGTTTATTGCATCCGAAATAAGTGATTTTACTTTTATCTACTTCAGTTTTTAAGTCCTTTTTATCTGGAGATCCCTTTTTGATATGATCTCTGCTCCTCATCATTCTTTGTATCTTTCTGGTGAGGAGAGCAATCTCTTCATCAACATCTTCTTGGCAATCTTCTGAATCACTTTTCTCATTTGATTGTCGAATGCTTGGTGAATTTTGAGATGCCTTTAATGTTGAGACAAAATCTCTCAAATGATTTTAATGATAACAAAATTACTTAAGAGATTATGATTGTGGTTAATGACTAATATGTGCTTTTGAGTGTATTCATATATGAAAATAGGTTATTAATCATTAAGGCAAAAAGAAGAAAAATCAGATTCAAATATGAGGATGGAGAATGGCGAGGATGGCCTTGCTAGTTGATAAATCTTCAAATATGCACAATATGTGTCCTCACTAGAACAAATGCTTTTACTTATTAAATAAATGCACAACAATGTCAAAGAAGGAATACATAAAAGCATTTTAAATAAAGAAGTTAGAAGACCAAAAGGAAAAGGACGAGAATAGTCAGATCTAAGTCTAGAGGATGACAAACTAGGCTGGGGATGGTTCAGCAAAGTTGAAAGCAACCCATCAAGCATGTAAAAAAGCTAAAATCAGACCATTTATTGTGCTTGCACGAATGAATACATGAGGAAGTCAATTTAAAGAAAGGCAACAACAAACAAGTCAAAAATGGAAGATCACATGTTGAAAGCAGATCTGATCCTCGGACTAGAGGATGACAGTCCTATGTAAGAAGGTAGCTTTCTCTCTTGTTAACATCACCCTCAAAAGTTGAAATCAACCTATTCCTTAAAGTTTTTGAAAAGGTTGCAGCTTTCATGGTCAAAGAAATAGCCTTGCACTCTTTGGTAAATGGGAATATACAAGGACATCTCAAGATCAAGTTTCAAGGAAACTGTGCATGCGTGAGGATGGCCTCTGCCAGTCCAAGAACAAGCTGAATGACAGTTCTATAATTATGATGAAAAACCTTGGATCTTTTGTAATGAATTCCAACGGTCATCATAGAGCTTGGACCTCTATAAAATGCAGTGAGCTCTTCATCATTAAACAAACAACACAATTGCACAAAAAGATCAAGCATCTTAAAGTTATCAACCCATCCTTACTTCATACTTTCTTTGATCCTACACTATATCTTTGAAAATCCTTTGAGAAAGTATTAAAAATCAATCACTCTCACATTACTTTGTAATTTCCAAGTGAGATACACTTGAAAATATTTGAAAATTGATTGTAAGCTTGGTGATGCTAAAGAATACACATTTTGTAATCATCCTCAGCGTGAGGACTAGACGTAGCCATCTTTGGGTGAACCAGTATAAAAATTGTGTGTCTCTTTCATATTTTTCTCTCACTCTTTTGCTCAACTCAAAACTGAAGGTTTAAAAACCCCGTCCTCGGACTTACCATCCTCAGCGAGAGGATAGTTTTAAAAATACTAGAAAATTATTTTTAAACAGCAAAATCCCTATTCAACCCCCCTTCTAGTGATATTTAGCTACATCATTTAAAGCTATTATTTTGCCTTTCTTTACATGTTTATCTTCTTGTAACAACACTTCATGTGTCCTTAGAGTTCCAATAAGTTCTTCCAAACCTAGTACCTCAAGAGTCTTAGCTTGACTTATAATTATTACCATTGGTCTCCATATGATTGGAAGACATCTCATGATATTTCTTACCCAGTCTTGCACTGAATAGGCTTTGCCAATGGAACACATTTCGTTCACTATGATTGTCAATCTTGAGTGCATTTCATTGATTGTTTATCCTTCATTCATTTAAAATAATTCGAACTTTCGAATGCCAATGTCAATTCTTGTTTCCTTAACATGGCTTGTTCCTTCATGGTGAGTTTTAAATATGTCCCATACATTCTTTTCCACATTAAATTCATCTACTCTTTCACTTTCTTCCATGCTTAAAACACATGATAAAAATAATTGAGCTTTTGAGTTTAGAAGTACCTTAGATTTTTCATTTGCTATCCATTCTGCTTATTTCTTTTTAGCAAATGCTGAATCGGTTTGATCTACTCTTGGTATGAAATCTCTATCTATGATGATTCGCCCCATACCAGTGTCTTGTGACTTTAGGAACAACTGCATTTTACTTTTCCAGAAATAATAATCTAAGCCATCAAAGTATGGTGGTCTGTTTGATGACCCTCCATCAGCAGTGCATTTAACTTTTGACATCATCTTCCTGAATCTTTTGCTCTAACACTTTTTGGGTGTTTAATCCTTAGAGATTGGTTATGATGTCCATTGAAGTAAAAATGTCAATTATAAGGATAAGGGTTTGAATTATAATTGCCCCTTTTAAAAATTCATGTTTAAAAACTAAAATGTTTAACTTAAGATTGATCTTGGTTACAAACGAATGACGTTCTTGGTTAGTGAAAAAACAACAATATCAATTTATCAATATCAAAACTGATTGTAAGACAAAGAATTAATAGAGATAAAGAAAGAAAGATCACACAAGCATATATCATGGTTCACCCAACACGGGTTACATCTAGTCCTCACAAATGTGGGATTTTCTACTAAGTGTTCAAAAAAAAAAAAACGTTCTTGGTTTTCAAACAGTTTGCACATATTAGTCTTGATTTATTACAAAGTTCTACCTTTCTACCTAGAAAGGATTTCCACATGTTACCTTACATTATTTCAGAAAGGATTTAACAAGCTATCTTTTAAATCATAAAAAGATTTTTACACGCTACTCAAGCTATGTCAACAATATAGCCTTGAGTTACAAAATAATGACATTTGAGATTGTTAGAATATGGGTATGCTCAACTCTTGTTTGAGAAATAGATTCTATATTTTAGAACTCAGTAAGCACTAATTCTAATATCACACTAAGAATGAAATTGTAACTTAGAATGATTTGAGACGCTCGAGTATGATTAAATGAGTGATGTTTTGCTTGGCACTTTGAGTTCTGATTTGTTCTTCATTGTGAAGCTTTATTTATAGGCTTCAAAAGAGCTTATGACAACTCATGAAGTCGTTGGAAATAAGCCATTTGTCATGCGTAAGTGAATAGATAAGATCAGCCATAAAACGTTCTTGCTGAAACCAGGAATGTTCTTGTGATACGTTCTTTGAATCTATCTCAAGAAGAGCTGACTTATATTTTGATCTTGACAATTGTCTGAAATGATTCCAAGCCTTGAATCACATGTGCAGGTTTATTTGAAAGTACAACAATTGTGTCCTTTCCAACCTGTCTGTTTGTACTTACATTTGCATAACTTGGAAAATGATCTTGCTTTATGTATTTTGTGAAACAAAGTGTTTTGCCTCCGAATTTTGGAGTAATTCTTGCCTAAATTGATCCTTGTATATTTCTGATGAAGATATGAAATGGATTACACTTCCGGGATCTAATCTTTCACATAAAAATATGATCATTCTTGTTTATGGTAGATGTGGAGATCGTTCTTCGTTTTTCAAAATTTTATCAAGAATGTTATTCGTTTTACTAATTTTACTTTCTTGATTTCAATAAGATCTGCTTTGTAATGTTTGATACTTGTCTTGTTTTAACACACTCAAATACACATGTTAAATACCAAAACACTTAGAATCATAATTAGAAGTTTTAATTAACATTTTGGTTAATTATCATCAAAATATTAATTTGGGATTTTGTCTCAATATAAAAGTTATTTACTTTCTTTCCATCTTTTTTAGGTAAATTATTTAAAATATAAATTTAATTCAAAATAATTAAATATAAAAAATAAAATAACATTAAATAATTAGATATTTGATATGACATATCCAACTAAACTTTAAAATATTAGAGTGTTAATTCTGGAGTAGAAAAAAAGAGATTTATTTTTTTGAACTTTTATTTTTTACGGCTACTTTTCCAAACTTAAAAATAAATTTTGTTGAAAGTAAATAGTAATGCACATCTTCATTTGACATATTTCCTTCATAAATTTGTTTCTTTCACTTGGCAGCTAGCTTTGGACAGGTTGCCTATAAGAAGTAACTAAATTGCTAGGACTTAGGGGAAATGGTTTCTTTATCTTTTGTGATTTGCGACTTTGATAATTTAATAAAGTAATTGGTGATTAAAATACATTAATAATAATTATTTAGATTAGAAATAATGATTGATTAAGAGAAAAAAGAACAAAGTTGTTAAAGATAAAAAAATTAAAAGATATAATATCTCAAACCAATTTACGATGGCTACTCAAAATATTTTTTTTTTGCACCTTTATTATTAATAATATTTGGGTTTATGGATATGGTTGGTTGTGAAATATCATAGATTAAACATAAGAAAAGAAATTGAATTGGTCTTAAATAGTTTCTTTTAAAGATTTTTTTTAACATCCAAAATTAAGTCACTTTTTGGCGTGATATTTAGATAAAATAACAAAATAAATCTTTTAATTTTATCAAATTTATTTAAAATGATTTTAATAAAATAAATTCAGAAAGAACTAAACGATCAGAAAAAAAAAATTAAAGCATACTAAAATCCGTAATAATTGAAATTAATTCATCATCAAATTAATAGTTACACTTGTAGTCCCTTTGTTACCGAATGATTTTCACTATAATCAAACTATTACAATTTTGCCTTTAAATTATTATTCCCTTTGGTGGCAACTAATATTAGTATCATATACTTATAGCACTTTACACAATATTTTTACTCTATAATGTAGTTTGATCCGAAGAAGTTGAATGTGTATAGACCGGAGTTCAAATTTTAATCATAGAGAAAAATATTATCATAACTAATATACTAAGTTGTCGATGACATAGTAAGATTGTATCAATTTAAAATCTCTCATATTATTAATATTTTAAAACAATCTCTAAAATAATAAAATGTGGAATAAAATTGTCTCTCCGTTTAGTATTCACATAAACTACAATGATATTAAGTTGCTAAAATTTGAAATGGATTTGAAACTAAGTGAATATTATTAAAGATATATATGATAATAGATACAAATAGAGGGAATATCTTATTAACGTTGTGCAATTTCAGAGATATTTTAAAATCACAACTTAATTATTGCAACAACGACCTCAATCATTATTTAAAATCTCGATGATATGTGACAAGATGTGTGTGCTTTTTGATACCAACATAAAATTTGAAGGAATTCACTATTATGTCTAAAAAAACAGATTTATATATCAACTCCAATTCATAAGCTCTCTCTTGAGGCTACATATTCACAATACATTTTCCTCATAAACTGAAATTTCTAATCTTACAAAAAAATATATATAAAAAGATAAACTTGAGTTCTTTTTCTTCCTCTTCATTGTTCATCTTTCATATTGTTATCTTTATTTTGTTCATAAATGAACTGAGAAAACAAAGCCAAGAGAATAGCACCAAGAACAGCAACTTTCTTCCAATCAGTATCACTTACTGATGAAACATTAATAGAACCAACCATTCCATAACTCAAAAGTCCAATGAAGAATAAGTAAACATTTTTCCTTGTTTTTCTTCCATTTTTCTCTCTTGTTATCACATCTTTCATCTTTTCATCTTCTTCCTTTGCTTTTGCTTTATCAACATAAGGTCCTTTCTGTCCTAAATTTTTGAAGAATAGTCCTTCGTTTCGATCGACTTCCATTTGACCTTCAATCTCCATTACTTTGATTTCACTTTCTTCAATCTCTTGTTTGTTTAGTTCATTTGATTCCTCAAATGCTAGCATTTGGCTCTCTATGTTTGCTGTTATCTATTGAATCACAAATGAATGCAAAAGGGTCATCATTGAAGTAACTTTCTTGCAATTCCTGCATAAGTAGAGTTTTTAATAGCTAAATGAATATATAAATGTGTTTGTATTTATGCATTATACTTAATACATTGAGTATACATAATAAGCTTACAATATAATATAATAAATAAACGAAGAATAATGTGAGCAACACACTATCTAACACATAGTTTTCATCAGACTCTTCTTGATTAATTGAAATTCACATAGATTCTGTTAAATTTATCTAAACCCATGTAATTTATTGGAACCTATGTAAATTTTAAACAAACAAAGATAATCTATTAAAAAATGTGTGTTAGACAGTGTGTTACAGACATTCCTCGTAAATGAAAAAACAAATGATTCAACTTTCCATTCCTACATATTGTAATATGAGTTTATTAAGTCCAAAATTTCTTAATTGGTAGGTTATATATAAAAGTTCTATTATAAGACATCAATAAGTTTGATGGTTTGTCCTGATCTAATATTTTTTTGTTATAAAAAGTATAAAATATAACAAATCAAAAATAAAAGAAAGAAAAAAATGAAATGATAGCATCTGCCATTCTATGCTCTCTGTTACCTATTAATCACAAATGAAAGTAAAAGAATCACAATTGAAGTAATTTCTAGGAATTCTTTGTATAATTAGTGTTTTAGTAACTTTCTAGAGTCATTATTGAAATAAATTTCTAGGAGTTCTTTGCATAAGTACTATAATTTATACATTGAGTATTTGAGTAAACATAATAACCATAGAATATATATATATATATATATATATATAATAAATCATTAATAAATAATGAAAAAAATGCTAGCATCTGGTTCTCTATGTTTGCTGTAACATATTATTCACAAATAAATGTAAAAGGGTCATGGTTGAAGTAATTTTCACGCAATTTTTTGCATAAGTACTGTTTTTAACTCTGCCATGTGTGTGTTTCTATATAATAAGCATATAATATAAAAGAAAACATAATAAAAAAATAAGATTTATTAACTACAAAATAATAGATATCTTAGTATCTAAAATTGACACTAATACATAGATATGAAAAATAACGATTTAAGAAAAATAAAAAGTAATTGAATATAATCTATGTATCCATATGGTAGAATGTTAGATAATAAAATTTGTCAAACCAGTAATAATAAAACACTATTACTAAATAATTTGGTTTTTGTGTATTAATGATGAGTAGTCAAATATTTTTTTATATTTAATCTAATACATTCTTATAAAATAGATTTTAAATTGTAAGATGTATCAATTTCTATAAAGTTACTTCATAGTTTATTAAAAAAGAAAATAGAATAAAAAGGTACAAATTCTAATAATAAACAAATATTATTTAAGAAAAAAATTAAATATATGGTTAAAAAATAAAAACAGAAGTAGTAAAAAAGTGAAAAACATACATACTCTGTCACTAGCTTCATCTAAACCTTTAAGAGCATCTTCACCGATCTTATCAATTTCAGCTTTAGCTTCTTCACCAAATTGTGTCAAATATTCAGATCTCTCATCTAAATAATCAGTAAGTCGAACTTTTTGTGTCTGAAGCATTGCAATTTGAGCCAATAGTTCTTGACTTTGAACATCACCTTCAGGTTCTGAATTACTACTACTATTAGAATCATTGGAGTTTGTGCAGAGACATAGAAAAACACAACTTCTTCTTCTTCTTCTTCTTATGTTGTTGTTGTGGTGATGAAGAATTGTACTAAATCTGGTGGTAGTGTTTGTTGTGTAGAAGAAAGGGTGAAAAATTGGATTGAGGGTAATCATGTTTTTGTTTTCTAATTTTTATTTGTGAAAATATTGTCATAATGTTTCTTTGTACATTATCACCATTCGTTAATAGATAAGAGAGGACCATGTTTTTTTGTTTTTGTTTCGATTTTAAACCTAACTGTGAATGAAGTTTAGTAATACAAGGTTACATAGGGAAGTAAAGAAAGTTTGATTAAAAATTAATTTAAAATTCAAAGTCTGATTTTTTCAAATAATTCATCAGAATCTTTTTTCTTTTCAATTTTGACTTAATTTTTTATTATACACAAATATATTGTTTATCTAATACCTATAATTATTTTGAAGGTTATCTTTTTTTTAATAAATATATTATATTTCGTTAGACAAAAAAAAATTATATTTTTTTTAATAATTTTTATCTCTACTTTTAAATTAATTTTATCTGTATTGTCTGAATTTTCAAATGATTTTTTTCATTTATATCTAAAATATTATAAGAATTTCTCTTATAAATATTTAATTTTTTTCAATAAGAGATACATTAATTATGAATTTTTAAATTATTTTTTTTGGAAGTATGTGTAAAACATTATAAAACTCCCTACAAAAATATAGATTTTTCTAACAAAATATGAGTAGGGTTATTAAAAGTAATGGTCATAATTAGTCATAGAAAATATATGAGGAATCATTGTTTGAAGAAATTTTTAAAAAAAATTTAAAAAAAATATAATATATTTTTAAAGACCTAAAACTTAATTATCCTTTAAAATATATTGATTTTTAGATAAAAAGAAAACTTTAAAATTAATCTACTAAATTTTAATGTAATTTAACAATTCATATAAATAATATAATTACAAGTTTATTAGGTGGTTACGACAAAATATGTTAATGTTATCGTTGAAAAACTAATTAACTTAATTTAAAAATAATTATAAAAAAAAAAAAAGAGAATTTTTTTAAAATCGACTCCACAAGTCACCTTGCTCCGCCCCATTACCACATAACTTTTTCAGCTGTCTAGAGATTAAAACCAACTTAAATGATAGAATCCAAAATCTTAATTTGTCCCACTTAAAACAACATATTAAATATATTGACATTGTGTCATCTTATTGGCCCCTTTTTCTATTTAATTTGAAAAGGAATTGATCACTTTCTCTATTGTTTTTTAGTTCATTTATATCTCTATCTATTTTTTGTCATGCTGTATTTTTTATTTTTTGATTTTTTTTGTTGTCGAAAGTATACCATTGTATAATATATATTTGATTTATTTAAAGTGAATATCTCACTTTAACGAGTACAGTGGATGATATCGATCATTAAATTCAACATTGAATATAAATATTGTATGTACATTATAAAAAATTACGAGTTTATTAAATAACAACTCTTGATCTATTCACTTTACACTTTACTCACTTTAAGAGATCCAAATACACTTTCTACACAATGAAATATGAAAAAATAATATTTTTTTTTTGTTTCTATTTTTCTCCTATTAAAGAAATAAAAAATGGTTCAATTATCTAGAAAAATTCTAAAGCAAATGTGGTCCATTCTAAACTAGTATATAAAAGTCACTTGAAACTCTAATAATGATCGACAACATTACTAATGAGTATAAGTTATCGGTCCTTTTTCTATTTACAACTAAAAGTACTGATATGATTAATTTCGATTTGCAAGTTAAGTTTTAAGGAACACCTTTAGGAATTATAATAGACACCCTTTAGATAGGGTATTATAGGCAAAGACAAATCCAATAATTTCAATTAGTGGAGGCAATCGAAAGAGCTGGAAAACATAATAACAAGGGGATTTGAATTGTGTTTTGGCATTTCTGAAAGTTATTTGAATTGCATAATCAAAAGATATGTTCTTTATCAAATCATTCAACTTACTATTATAAAACAAGTTTGGTAAATAATAAAATTCAATCATAAATAATTTATATTAGAGTAATAGAGAGAGAGAGAGAGATAAAATAGATACAATAATTTTTATTATAGTTCACAATATATTGTTGCTACCTATAGTCCTCCTTTTAGAGATAGAATTTTCCTCTGTACAATTCATGACTTAATCCACTAAAATAACAATATCATACAAGTATTATTTACTCTGCCTCTTAATGTTTTGAATATTTTTCTTATGCCTCTCCAAGAAGTCACCATCAGAATCCTTCTCAACTTTCTAGCAAGCTGTCGTTGAGGTTCATGAGTATTATTATACCTCTTCAGGTACCTTTTATGGATGAAATAGTTTTTGCTATTATCGGGCTAATTTACATCAATTCCAATTTCTGTCTGAATTGACACAAAATTTGTTTATGTGATTCTAACTTTCATTAAGAGAGTATTATATTTCAAGTCATATATCAATTCAAGTGTATAAGATACTTTGAAATATTTACATCAATTCAAGTAACTCTCTACTGAGATGATTTTCCATTCTCTAGGCTACCTTTTCATATTGATCAGTTTCTACTTAAATACTGAGATATGTATTCGTTGAAAATATTACTGTTGGAGATCGTGAATCAACATTTAAGGCAACTTAGCCTTACATTTAGTTTATTTTAAAAAAATGATGTAAGCCCAATATGAGCCTAAAGAACAGTGTCATTTATGGCCTATTTTAGTTTAGAGATAGTCTTACTATAAATATGCATTTATAACCTTATTGAGACAAGTTTGAAATGAATTAGAATTTCTCTAATGAGAATTGTGAGTGACCTAGGTCTCCTATTTAAGTTCTTGAATTAGATTTTGCTTGAATATTATCAACAACTTCCTTACCATTATGACACTTCTCTATTGGTTTGTCAATCAGCCTTGATTGTGGCGTCTTTTTCATCTTCTCAACTTAATCCATGTTTTTTTTTCTTTTTCCTTTTATTGTCACTTTTTTTTTTTGTTGAAAAAATCACTTGGTAGATCTTTCATCTCGTGTGGAAGCAACTCCAAATTCATATCATTTGGTATTCATATCTTGTCACCAATTGATAATCTTTGTTATTCATTTCTATTTTAGTGTTTTATGTTCTTGAGATATTTGAAATTTTAGTTTCATTATGTTGCATTTCATTCAGAATCTTGTTCAATCTTGAGTTGTTTGTTGTTTATAAGTGTTATAATATGTGTAGGAAGATTTGTTTGGGTGATTAATTGTTGATATTTTGGTGAAATTTCAAGTCTTTAGTTTTTAATTTCGGCAAATAAAATATGGGTTTAGTTTCATCTTCTTCTTCACTTGCAATTGTTTAATCCTAAATTTCACTTGCAAATTTATTTTTTGATGATATTTCTTTCATATATGTTGAATTCTAGAAATTAAAAAGTATAAATTGATTAGAAAAATAAAAGCAATTCAAATAAACAGAGAAAAAAAATATGAAAATTTAAGTTTTGTGAAAAAAAATTCTACACGAAAGCACTTATTGAAAAAATGCATTTAAAAAAAAAATTCTAGAATTGGTTCACTTTGATATCAATCATTATTGCCTTTATTGGGCATTGCAATTTTTACCTTATTATTTTACCTCTCACATATTTGGATCACTTAGCTCTAATCTTTCTTAAATTATTTATTTGATAATCTATTTGAGTGTGTCTTCATTTACTTAATATTTTTTGTTTGTCATTTTAAATTCTCTTAGTTTTTTTATTAGAGTTTTCTTTATTGAAACTCTTGTGTTGATAGCTTTTGCGGACTTGTTACATTGTGTTTGGATTCTTGCTTGGGTTCTTTTTAAGAACTTGAAAGAAAAGGTTGAGTAGAAAAAGGCACGAGTGCACATCAATGAAAAAGCTATCAGTGAGTGATATACACGACTGAGAAATAGAAAATGAATAAAAAATCATAAAAAATAAAAAATAAATAAAAATGGACATTGCACTACATGTTTTTTCACCGGATTTTGTGGTTGTAAATGTTGTGAACAAATGTTGCGAGTTTGTTTGGACTAGCATGATTGGGTAGTATCTTTGCATTCTTGGTAAAATAAATTGGATTAAAATGCTAAATTGTGTATCATTTATGATATGTCGTTAACCTTTGTGAGATTTTTTAGCTTTATTATGAATGAAATATATTTTTCCATCTTTTTTTTTCTTGTGTGTTATCTTACTCATGATTGCTAGTTACGCTAGAACTTGACTTTACTATTGTCTGCATGCATATATTGAAATGATATAGGAATTTGTTTCTTGTTAAGCTACTAGCCAAATAAGCTTACCTCTACAATTATCCATTTGTTTAAGCCCCTTTGAGCCTAATTATCACATTCTTTGTTATATATAACTCATTACAAGCCTAAAAGTAAAAAACAATGAATTGGCTCAATCTTGGGGGATAAAGGAGTATTTCCTTAAATAAGTGTGGGGGTGTTCAACTTGTTCGTTTAAATTTGAGGGTTATAAAAAAATAATAAAAAAAGAAAAAAGAATATATATATATATATATATATATATATATATATATAATGAGGAAAATAGTTGTATTGTGAGCAAAAAGAGTGCGAGAATAAAAGTCAATGATATTTTGTTGAGTTACTTCTTAATATTATTTTTCTCTCTTAATAATTACTCATTTATTCTCTTTGATTTTTAGCCCTAGTCTCATTATGATTATCTCACTCTTACCTTGATCACGTTACAACCTGAATAAAGACCTTTTGATCATTATGTGCATGTGTTGGAAATGATGATGTCTTAATGGAAATTTGTCGAAAATAGTGATGATATTTATGAGAGCTAGTGTTGTTGTGAATTGAAAAAATGAAGAAGTCCCACATAGGAGGGACATCACACACTAGTAGGGTATATAAGGTGGAGGTATGATACTTGGGATGTGTCCCAAGGGGTACCCAATTTTGTGAAGGAGAGAGAACCAAGCAACATTGACCACCACAAACGCGCACGCGGCGTCGCCATCCGTCTGGCCTGACCTTGGCCTTGGGTTTGACTTTGGCTTCGTGGTGTATTATTTTTTAGCATATGAAAATTAGTTAGTTATTTATTTAATTAAATGAATGCTTGCGTTTTTTTCTCTAATTGATACGTTAACTACATAACTGCCTCAACATCTGATCCAGTCAATTCCTTGCCCCCTAATTACGCGCTTTAGTTTTGTTGGTCAAAACCCTAATCACTGATCTCATGTATCTGTTATTGCCCGGTCAAAAACCTAAGTCAAGTCTGAGGGCATGTATTGTGGTCAAACAAAACGTGACATACGTTTTGGTGGTCAAACAAACCGTGGCACACATTTTGATGGTCAAGCAAATCGTGGCACACGTTTATGTGGTCAAATGCTAAATATCAGAGCGCACGTCTAGTGAATCAGACTTTATGGATCACACTTTTCTCTCTGATCTAGTTACGAATTTTATCTATAAAACAATGCTCTCCTCAGTTGAAAATGCACACCAAAAGTTCTCTATATCTGAGGCTTTTCTCCCTTCTCACTTTCCTTAATCACTTTTTCTATTTCTTTTGAATGGTCTTAGTGCCATATTACGACTGATAGTCATTAGACTGCCATATTGTGGGTGTAATTTTAGAACGATTTTCTACAGTGTAGTAGAACTCTGATACAGTGATTTGAGTTGTTTTATCTTGGGGACTTCGTGGTTGATAGTCTGTCTTGCACCTTTTGAGCAGTGCCTCGAAACGTCTAAAAGAGAGCTGCCTAGTTCGCAACTCAACTCAGTAATATTGTCGATGGCATAAATTATTTTTTCAAAGTTCTCGAAATTCAAAAATAACATGTGTTTTAAATATAGATGTTAGAGGCTTGTCAAGTCTATGGTAGTGCTAGCTTTCATGATGTGCTTTGAGTGTAAATAGTAGCCCAAACACTTTGAGTGGTTAAGAGATTTTCATATCTTGGGAGAACTCTATCACTTATGATGCATTCTGTAGTTAACTTGTCCTTTTGTTTTCCTTGGATGTGATAAAAAAACTATTCATGATTGCCTTAAGCTTGAAATATTTTTTTTTCTCTCACTACTTTGCATTCATGAGAATATTTGAAATCGCATGCATTGCTTTGCTCGGAGTGCAAAAGCTTAGTGTGGGGAATTTGATCATAGCATTTGGGCACATGTTTCTAACTTTTTAGTTTGGTATTTTAAAAGCTCTTTATAGCTTATAATATTTTTTTAGCTTGTTTCTAAACTTTGGGTCGAAATTGAATTATAATTTTATTATTTGTATTTTGATCTTTGCTCGCTCTGTAAGTTATAACTTGAGCTCTAGATATCAGATTGGCACATACGAGCAAGCGTTGGAAAGCTAAAAATCAGAACTACATTTATATTATTATAGTAGAATTCCTTGCGAAACGACTCAAGTTATTACCTGTATATATATATATATATATATATATATATATATATATATTTTATCAATTGTATTTGACCTGTGTGCGATAATGGATCGCAAGTTGAAGCAACTTACTGAGTGATACTCAAGGATTAAGAAGAAAATTAGACGAGGCCAAAGGAAATTGAGCTGAAGAGATATCATGTGTTCTTTAGGCCTAACAAACCACAACCCACTTAACTACAAGCAAAATCCCTTTCCAACTTACTTACGAGTCTAAAGCTATCATTTTGGTTGAAGTTGGAGAACTCAGTTTGAGAAACTCCCATCCCTTAAATAGGGTCAAAAATGAAAAAACGCTAAGACCCAAACTTGATATGTTGTACGAAGACAAGAGCACTACGACACTCAATGAAGATGTCATTAAATAGAGGATAAACAATAAAATACAACAAGAAAGTGAAGCTTTACATACTTGAAGTAGGACACTTAGTACTCCGCAGAGTTAATGTCTACCCGTATAATGCAAGGCAAGTTAGCGTCAAACTAGGAAAAACCATATCAATCCTTTTGAAAATTGGAACTGTGGCATTCACCTTAAAAACCTTGGAATGAAATATCATCCCAAGAACATGGAATGCGACGAAAATAAAGAAATACTACAATTGATATAGATAACTTAAGCAATTTGTAAGGTGTATTAAATTTATGACATGTATTCAATGGATTTTTTTTCTTTTGTTGCTATATGTTTAAGTGCAGATTCTATCGATAGAGAAGCTCACAAGATACCACAAAAAGTTATTTTGCAAAATGATTCAGAGACCCCCTTTTTCGGGCAGCCACATAAATGAGAAAGGGACACAACAAATAAAGGTCCACCTATATATGTTTGACAATCAAATTATTAACTAGAAGGATAAGAGGTAGCACCCCTTGGTCGAGGAAGTATTCTTTGAGCAAACTGAAAATAATGTCTCATACAAACAAGCATAAAATAAAATTATAAAGAACTATCAAGCACTAGCGATTGTATATATAAATAAATAAAATATTTTTGCAACATAACAAAGCATACGACGAGAAAAAGAAAAAGAAGTCGCCAAATATTTGAAGTAACCAACAAAGTATTTCAACATCACAACAATATAAAAGCTCAACATGTGGCAAATTAAAACATCAAGATTCAACAGTTAAAACAGAATATTCAACATCCTATTATACAACTTCATTAGTTGTTCTATCCTCCACATTTTCCTCATCACCAGAGATCTTGACAATTATTTTGCCTTCGACCACCTTAGTGTAATCCATCCCATCTGTACTAAGGACCAACTTGGGATTCAACAATCAAATTATGGTAAGAGCATTTTCAAAGGAATCTTTACCCACAACATATATGTTGTTAACCAAGGTAGCTTTCTCATCTTCCATGTTCATCTTTTCTTTCTCAAGAATTTTGACCTTCTTGGACAAATCAACTAGCTTGGATCCAGTCTCCTCAACACTCTTCTCCAACCAAGTTATTTTTATCTTCAAATCCTTCTTTGCAATAGTCAGAACATGAGTTTTGATCTTGACTATAGCCAATTGAGAAGAAATATCTTTATGTTTACGTGAAGACTCTAGATCGGAAACACTCTTTAGTAACTTGGAGTTAGCTTCAATAAGAAGCTCTTTAGCATTGGATATTTGGATAAGTTTTCTTTGAGGTCCACCATAGTATTTTCATGGTCAAGATGTTTGGCAGAAAGATCATCAATTTCGGAACGAAGAGCTTCAATCTTAGATGAGAACTCTTGATCAAAAGTCATCATAGAGGAACACACGGCATAAACCTTATGCAAATGTGGAAGGCTCTTTGCAATGAACCTTTGACGACCAAGTGCACCATCATCAGCCAACTTTGTTGCATCAGACTCACTAACCATGTCCCTAAGTTCAATAGGATCTTTAGGAAACTCAGTAGAAATTGCACTGGAGAATGTGAGAGACTCTTCCATCATCATTGTACCCTAATTGGTATAAAGTCTAGAAACCGATCCTGACAAGTTGTCTCCGGTTCACCATCTTCGTCCATAAGAATATCCCCATTTCGGTCATAAACAAGATTGACGAGACATATGTTTCTATGAGCTTCTTCTGACCTTGCTACAATATAATAATACTGCATTTTGGACCCTTTCAGCCATAATACAATATCCCAATTGATCAAAATGGATGAGAGTGGGTCATGATAATAATCACACCCCTTGATCCACTTTGATGAAGAAGGAACAAAAGGAGACAAATGAAGCTTAAAACTAAACTAAATTGAAGGAATAAATAAATAAACCTAAAAACAAAAGAAAATGCCCAAAACCACCATTAATTGTGGAGGAAAAGAAGTAGAAATCCTCAAAACACAACAAAACCATTGAAATCAAATCATAATGAGAAGAAAGAAAAATAACTCACTAATTAAGTTATCTAAAGAACAAAGTAGGAGGAAACAGTTTGCAAAAGGTACTAAGAGTTTTCCACATATATTTTAATATTTTGAGAAAGAAGAAAAGGACTCACAAGAGGTTTTTCAATAATTTATAATATCGATCCAGAGGCTGAACAAAATTCTCAATGCATGCATTTGACAATTCAAAAAAGTCGAGACCGATAAACCCTAGAAGCGCAATAGCGCCTAACGTGATGATGATCGCTCAAATTTAATACATTTCATAAGAAAGTGATTGAAAAGACGCATAGAGAGGGCTAACTGACACGGTGATTAATGAAACAAGTCTTCGTAATTTAGAATTCAAAACAGTAACAGATAATTTCGGTTGTTAGATTCTCCAAAATAAAATGATCTAATATGAATTTAGTCATCTATAAATTAATGATCACTTACATCCAAAAGTCTCACTTCGACCAAGATAAACAAATATGTATTCTAGTCGATCATTCATTCCATCACATGATCGACTTGAGGGGCAACTTTTCTAAGTTGGACTAACATCCACTTAGACTAGACCCAATACCCGTTCGACTTGATCTAGTAAGTGACATTGCAAAATCTTTTCGAATTAAGGGTAAGTCATTCACCCAAATGTATTCCAAAGGGATTGTCCATCCTAGATCACATGGACTTCCGATCGCCACCGATCAATGACATTTTTTTCACAATCATAGCCACTAGATGACGACCATGATGGGAAATTCAACAACAAATAACAATAACAACTCTAACAGAGTAATATGCAGCGGATAATCAATTTCCCAAACTTGCAAGAATCTGTGAGGAGCAATCAACAAATAATTATAGCAAATAAAATCATCATCACAAAGGACACAATAATTTTTAACGTGGAAAAACATTCTCAATGTGAGAAGTAAACAACCACGGGACCAAGCCAGTAATAGAGCTCCACTATGATCAAAATATGGGTACAAGAGAGTTTCAAATATGGCACAAATTCGTGCTCAGTAACCAACCAAAAACAGCAAGGTAACCAGCACAACAATCTGCCAAAACAATGAGAAAACAAGCATGAAATTGAGAACAAAGTTCAGCAAAAAACCAGAAAAACTGCTGCTGTCCGAGTTCGATTTCTCCCACCTCGGACCTCTGATCGACGATCCAAACGGTCAGAATGAAGTACCACTAGTCACAAACCTGCTGTCAAAATTTCAGCCCGATCCGACGGTGAACGAAGGAGATATCCTGAATCTAGTACAGCTGCTCTGTTTTATGCGAAAATAGGGTTTACTCTTTCTCTCTCACTTTTCTCTTTGCCTCTCTCTCTGAATTCAGCTCACTCTCGCCCACTAATCTGACATCTCTCCACTTGGTTAAGTGAGACTCATGGACTCACACATATTGGGCCTTTCTCCACATAGGAAGGGAGCCCAAAACCCAACATATCTCCCCTCACAACTATGTGGAGGTGACCGCCAAACCGGCGATCTCACAGCAAGTTTCAAACTTGCTTCTCGGTAATGCCTTGGTCATCATATCAGCACCGTTATCATCCGTATGAACCTTGACCAATTCCAACAACCCAACATCCAAAACATCACGTATCCAATGATACCTAACATCAATGTGCTTGGACCTAGAATGAAAGGTTGAATTCTTACCAAGATAGATTGCACTTTGACTATCACAAAATAGCATGTACTTATCTTGAACAAAACCAAGCTCCTGGAAGAATTTCTTCAACCATAACAATTCCTTGCATGCTTCTGTAATGGCAATGAACTCTGCCTCAGTAGTGGACAATGCAACACACCTCTGCAATCTGGATTGCCATGCCACAGCTCCCCCTGCAAACTTAATCAAGTAGCCTGAAGTAGACTTTCTGGAATCAATGTCTCCAGCCATATCAGAATCAGTATATCCCACAAGAGTAGGCTTATCACCTCCAAAACAAAGCCTCAAACTGGTAGTACCACGAAGATACCTCAAAATCCATTTCACATCATTCCAATGCTCTCTACCTGGATTAGACATAAATCTACTAATTGTACTAACAGCATGTGCAATATCAGGCCTTGTACACACCATTGCATACATTAAACTACCCACAACAGATGCATAAGGAACTCGTTGCATATCTGATTTTTCAACTTCATTGGGAGGACTCTGACTAGTACTCAATTTAAAATGAGTAGCAAGAGGAGTACTTACAGCCTTAGCATTTTCCATCTGGAACCTCTGTAACACTCTTTCAACATAGTGTTCTTGTGACAGCCAAAGTTTCTTCTTGTTCCTATCACGCATGATTCTTATACCAAGAATCTGCTTAGCAGCTCCCATGTCTTTCATGGCAAATGACTCGCCCAATTGCTTCTTCAACCTGTCAATCATGGAAATATTTTTCCCAACAATAAGCATGTCATCAACATACAATAACAGGATAATGAAATCATCATCAGCAAACTTTTTAACAAAGACACAGTGATCAGAAGTAGTCTTCTTGTAGCCTTGCTCACACAAAACTGACTCAAACTTCTTGTACCACTGACGCGGGGCCTGCTTCAAACCATATAGACTCTTTCTGAGCCTACACACACAGTCTTCCTTGCCTTTAACAAGAAAACCATCAAGTTGCTTCATGTAAATCTCTTCATCCAAGTCACCATGAAGGAACACAGTTTTTACATCCATTTGCTCTACCTCCAAATCAAGAGTAGCAGCCAAACTCAACACAGTTCTAATGGATGACATCTTCACCACAGGAGAAAAAATCTCATTGAAATCAACACCCTTTCTCTGTCTGAAACCTTTCACAACCAATCTGGCTTTATATCTTGGAGATGTAGATTTGCTTTCTTGCTTCACTCTGAAGATCCACCTGTTTTCCAAAGCCTTTTTTCCCTTAGGTAGTTTCACCAAATCAAAAGTGTGATTATCATGCAAAGACTTCATTTCATCTTGCATAGCATCCAGCCACTTCTTCTTTTCATCACTCTCCATGGCTTCATCATAACATTCAGGTTCGCCTCCATCAGTCAAGGTAACATAGTCATCAGAGGGATACCTAGTGGATGGTTTCCTCTGCCTAGTAGACCTCCAAACTTGAGCTTGAGGTGGTTCAGGAGCATCACCAAGATCCTCATCTTGTGACATCTCATGTTCTTCTTCAACATCATCATTAGGAACATCAAAATTATCTCCAAGCTGCTGATCACCAACATCACTATGTTGCTCATCATTCTGAACATTATTTTCAGCAGTATCCAGATCATGTATAGGCATCCGAACTGGATCAATATCAGACAAACCATTATCAATCTCAGGTGTAGTCTTCTCCATCTTATCAATGTCTTCAATGGTTTGGTCTTCCATGAACTTCACATCACGACTTCTAACAGCTTTCTTCTCAACTGGATCAAACAGTTTGTAGCCAAATTCATCCTGACCATAACCGATAAAGATGCACTGTCTTGTCTTCGCATCCAACTTGGATCTCTCATCCTTTGGAACATGCACATATGCTTTGCAACCGAAGACACGCAAATGATCATACCTGACATTCTTGCCAAACCAAATCTTGTCTGGCACCTCAGCATTCAAAGCAACTGCAGGACTCAGATTAATAACATGCATTGCCGTGTACAATGCTTCACCCCAGAAATGCTTAGGCAACTTTGCTTCAGAAAGCATACACCTAACTCTTTCAATCAATGTCCTGTTCATTCTCTCTGCTAAACCATTCAGCTGAGGAGTTTTAGGAGGAGTCTTTTCATGTCTAATACCGTGCTGCTTGCAATAAACATCAAATGGTCCACAATACTCACCACCATTGTCAGTACGAATGCATTTCAACTTCTTGCCTGACTGTCTCTCCACCATAACATGGAACTCTTTGAATTTCTCCAGAACTTGGTCTTTTGTCTTCAAAGCATAAACCCAAAGCTTTCTGGAACAATCATCAATAAAAGTAACAAAGTAAAGTGCACCACTAAATGACTTTACCTTCAACGGGCCACAAACATCATAATGCACCAATTCAAGCAACTCTGACTTCCTTGAGGAAGGATGTTTCTTAAAGGATACTCTAATCTGCTTATCAGCAATGCAATGAGAACATTTCTCCAACTCTGCACTCTTTAATCCCGGAAGTACATCCTTTTTAGCTAAACAATTCAGCCCCTTTTCACTTATATGACTAAGCCTGCGGTGCCACAAAGAAGCCTCCATATCCATGGCATTCACACTGTCTTTAGCAACCAATGCTTTAGTCCAATACAGTTTATTAATTTTCTCCCCTCGGGCCACAACTAAGTTACCTCTGGTGAGTTTCCATTTTCCTGAACCAAAGTGATTATCATAACCACCATCATCAAGCATCTGCACAGAGATCAAATTAAAGCGAACATCAGGAGCATGTTTGACTCCTCTAAGCAACAACTGCACTCCCATGTTGGTCTGCAAACAAACATCACCAATACCAACTACCTTGGACGCACCATCATTACCCATCTTCAACACTCCAAAGTCACCAGAAGTGTAAGATGTGAAGAACTCCTTCCTTGGTGTAACATGCAGTGTAGCACCACTATCAATAATCCACATGCTCTCATCTGATACAAGATTGACTGAGTCATAGTCACGGAGAATAATCAGATCATCACAAGTAGCAGTAGTAACACGGTCATCATCATCATGATCTCTCTGCTTACTGTTATTGTTTTTGCTCTCCCTTTTCCATATGAAACAGTTCCTCTGTATGTGCCCCATTTTGTGACAATAATTGCACTCCATATTCTTGTGTCTAGACTTGGACTTACTTCTGTTGTTCTCTCTACTCGCACTTCTGTTATTCTGTATGTTCCCTTTCGGTTCCTTTCTTTGACTTCGGCCCCTGTTCTTAGTGACAAGTACCTCGGAATGAGATGAAGTACCTTGTGCCTTCCTTCTCATCTCCTCATTAAGAACACTTCCCTTTACACTTTGCAAAGAGACAACACCATCAGAAGTTGAGTTTGTAATTGAAACCCGAAAAGTTTCCCAAGAATCTGGTAGAGTATTCAGTAGCCATAGTCCCAACACTTCATCATCAAATTTGATACCCATACCTGACAATTGATCTAGGAACCCTTGAAAATCATTTAAGTGATCTAAAATAGAAGTCCCCTCCTTGTACCTCAAATTCATCAAGGAGTTCAACAAATACAACTTATTATTCCCTGATTTAGATGCATACAAAGATTCAATCTTCTTCCAAAAGGATCTTGCATGTTCCTCATTAGCAATGTGATTATAAACATTGTCTTCTACATATTGCCGAATAAAACCACAGACCTGTTGATGTTCAAAACTCCAATCCTCATCAGTCTTGGATTCTGGCTTCTCACTAGCAAACACAGGAAGATGCAAATTCTTCACAAATAACAGATCCTTCATTTTCCCCTTCCATAAGTGATAATTAGTGCCATTCAAACAAATCATTCTATTTGTATTTGCCTCCATCATTCAAACAAGTCAAACAACCCCTTAACCAAAGAGCTATGATGCCACTCTAATGGGAAATTCAACAACAAATAACAATAACAACTCTAACAGAGTAATATGCAGCGGATAATCAATTTCCCAAACTTGCAAGAATCTGTGAGGAGCAATCAACAAATAATTACAGCAAATAAAATCATCATCACAAAGGACACAATAATTTTTAACGTGGAAAAACCTTCTCAATGTGAGAAGTAAACAACCACGGGACCAAGCCAGTAATAGAGCTCCACTATGATCAAAATATGGGTACAAGAGAGTTTCAAATATGGCACAAATTCGTGCTCAGTAACCAACCAAAAACAGCAAGGTAACCAGCACAACAATCTGCCAAAACAATGAGAAAACAAGCATGAAATTGAGAACAAAGTTCAACAAAAAACCAGAAAAACTGCTGCTGTCCGAGTTCGATTTCTCTCACCTCAGACCTCTGATCGACGATCCAAACGGTCAGAATGAATTACCACTAGTCACGAACCTGCTGTCAAAATTTCAGCCCGATCCGACGGTGAACGAAGGAGATATCGCGAATCTAGTACAGCTGCTCTGTTTTATGCGAAAATAGGGTTTACTCTTTCTCTCTCACTTTTCTCTTTGCCTCTCTCTCTCTGAATTCAGCTCACTCTCGCCCACTAATCTGACATCTCTCCACTTGGTTAAGTGAGACTCATGGGCTCGCACATATTGGGCCTTTCTCCACATAGGAAAGGAGCCCAAAACCCAACAGACCATTTATCCCAAAGCAAATGGACACTTGTCTAACATCAAAAGGTATCCCAGTAGTCATTTATGATTCACGATGACCATCAAAAGAAGGTTCCAGAAACCATAAGAGGAACCCTTATATAAATTGACCTCCATAGATCATAAAGGTACATAAAAATTCTAACATAAATTCTTCTCATACTTTAACAAATTCATTATTGATCGTTGGAGTGTGTGAGGATACAAACTCTACCTTTCCATCCCTCTCTGAATTCAGCTCACTCTCGCCCACTAATCTGACATCTCTCCACTTGGTTAAGTGAGACTCATGGGCTCGCACATATTGGGCCTTTCTCCACATAGGAAAGGAGCCCAAAACCCAACAGACCATTTATCCCAAAGCAAATGGACACTTGTCTAACATCAAAAGGTATCCCAGTAGTCATTTATGATTCACGATGACCATCAAAAGAAGGTTCCAGAAACCATAAGAGGAACCCTTATATAAATTGACCTCCATAGATCATAAAGGTACATAAAAATTCTAACATAAATTCTTCTCATACTTTAACAAATTCATTATTGATCGTTGGAGTGTGTGAGGATACAAACTCTACCTTTCCATCCCTCTAAGGATACAAGCTACAAAGAGTCAATCTCCTATATTCAATAACTCTAATACAAAATAGAAGGCAAAAATCTCTCAAGAAATTTAACATTACTGCATTTCTCTAATTGAATTTGAAGTCAAAACCTCTAGTTAAGCTAGAAGAGATCCTTACCATCTCATACAAATGTGCTTATGTGCTCAAAATTATAGCAAAAATTACTAAATGAAAAGAATATTAATAATTATTTATTATAAGTTGTGTTAATGCAGAACTGGTTTTAACTACAATCATTTGATTGATGTTTTGATGATAACAAAAACAACCAAATTAAAAATAATTATCCCCTAACTGTATTTGCTAAGTGTGAAGATAAAGTTAGAAGATAAAGAGTTATATTAATGACTATCTATTTTAAGGTAACATAAATTAAAAGTAAATTATCACCTAATAAAAAATGACTATGTCTACTAAAAAGTATTGCATTATGTAGTTCAAAGACAAGCATTAGAAAGTATGTGTTATAATATAAACAATATCCTTTGGTGATTCAACGAAGGAAAAGGAACAACAAGACTCCTCTTCACTCTGTTTATCTGATTATGTTGCAAGCACTCTAGCATGCGCCTCTAGCGACGCACGCTCTACCGTGGTTGACTCCGATAATTCAAGAAATGTTCTAGTTTTGGTGACTTTGGAAATACATGATATGTTCTGTTTCAGCTGCCTCTACTAAGCATAGTCATGCTTTATTCGTCTGCCCTTGATAAGCTTAACAAGCAAGTGATCGTTATAATCATACCATCACCTCAAGCATCTGATTGTTTGACTCTGATTTATGTTGTATGCTTTGAAAGAAATCAACGCTAAGATGAAAGTCAATTGTCCAAAGACAAAACATTTGGGCATCCTCTGTGGAACATCCTAAATCTACTACCTATATGAAAGTCTTTAAGACAAACTTTGATCATAGTATACTGTGCTTCCCTGTCCTCATATCGCGATACACTTAATTATTTACGAATATATATATATATATATACACACATATTAAAGACTAGTATGTCTTAAATGGTGATTGAAGATCTCCAACTGTAATATTCTCAACAAACATTTCTTCTCTCTATTTAAGAATAACTCACTCAACCCATTATACATGTGAGAGAAAGAATAAAAAAAAGCAATGTGCTAAGAAGAAATTCTAAAAAAGCCAAGAGCACATCAAAAGAAAATTATGAATGAAATATCCTCTCAATAGAGAGTTATTCGAATTGATGTGAATAAGTCAGAATGTTCTCACACACTTGTACTAATATAAGATTTGATCTATAGCATCCTCTCAATGAGAGTTAAAATCCTAGAAATAAATTTTATGTCAATTTAGAAACAAACTGGAACTGATGTAAATCAGCCCGATAGTGACAATAACACTCTCACCTCTATGAGGTACTTGAAAAGGTACATCGACTCTCATGAACCTCAACGACAAAATATCATAAAGTTAAAGAAGGCTCTGACCATGACATCTAGGAGAAGCTAGAAAAAAATATTCAAAGTCTGGAGAGGTAGAATAAATAATACATATATACTATTATTTGAAATATGAATTAAATCATCTACTTTAATGAGACATAATCTTTCTAATGAGAGAACTAAATATAGTATCAGTTTGTTGTGAATTAGTATAAAAGTATCTCAAGTTTGTTGTGAACTAGTATAAAAGTATCTCATTTATCTTCTTCTAATTATTACATTTCAATTCTTTATGATTCAATTTTACTCTATGTAAATCTCTTTTATAAAAGTAAATTCAATATATTTAATAAAGAATTTATAAAGAAGTTGAATATTCTTTCTGAAAAAGCAAATATAATTCAAACATCCGTCTTCAACTTGTAATTAAAATGAAAAGTTGATAATATTTTAACCACCGGGCGCACAAAATAAAGAATGAATTCATTGAATGAATAGTAGTTCCAAATCCTTAAACAGTAAATCGACTAGAACTTCCAAATCCAAACATCGATCTCTTCCGTTCCAAAAAATCACCATCCATGTCTTCTCCAATTTCCTTCCCTGACGATTTACATTTAGACAGTTCATCCTATTCTGACGTTCCTCCCTTGTCTCCTTCATGGAGCGATTTTTGGAATGATAACAACAACTCCAATTTCAACGTTCCTCCCTTATCTCCACTATCCAATCACGACGCTCCTCTCTTGTCTTCACTCTCCAATTACGACGTGTTCTTGAGTTTCAGAGGAGAAGACACTCGTGCATCATTCACTTCACATCTCTCCGCATCTCTTCAAAACAACGGAATCATTCTTTTCAAGGACGATCACTCACTTCAAAAGGGAGATTCCATCTCTAAATCACTTCTACGAGGGATCGAACTTTCCAAAATTTCTGTTATTGTTTTCTCCATAAATTACGCGGGTTCGCGATGGTGTATGGAAGAGTTGGTGAAAATAATGGAGCGTCGTAGAACTATGGGACACATGGTACTTCCTGTATTCTACGGTGTAGATCCGTCGGAAGTTCGTCATCAGACGGGTGGTGTTGGAAATGTGTTTCGAAAACTTTTGAATAATTATGATGAAAATGAGCTTGAGGGGATTGAATGGAAAAATGCTCTTGTTGAGGTTGGTGGCATTGCAGGGTTTGTAGTCTTAAATCACAGGTATTGCTAATAAGCCACTTATTACAATTCTTGGTTTAAGTAGTGACAAAAGATAAATGGAGAAAAGTAAATCGAATCATATTGATAATTAAGATAATTAATTACGTTACATAGTCTTATATAGTCAATTAGATAACTAACTAACTAGTCTAATCAAGTAACCGAACTATGATATATAATTGAAACATTTTTTGGGTCTTTCACATTTATATTAAGAAAAATAGGTTGTGAATTGAATGTGTTTATTTTATTGATTGATGTTTTAATAGGGAAAATAGAATATGCACTATCGGTGTAAATGTATTGTTTAAACTAGTTTTACAATAACATCCAATTAGAATCGTTTATTTGGTCGTATTCACCCAACTTATGTATCTACAATGTAAAATTAGTGGTGCGACTTAAATTCCTTGTAATATACCATTTGTACATGATTGTATCCAACTTTGACTTTTCATACACATTAGTAGTATAAATAAGGGTTGTGTTTGAAAATAATAATAATAAGAAGAACATCTAGTAATTTAAAAGGGGCTTATGATTAGGTTTTTTTTTTTTTTGCATAGGGTGCTTATAATTAGGAATTACTTGTTGCTTTCAAATTCTTCGGTTGTCATGTTTATATTCTGGTCATGCACAAAAGTGTTTATTTTCATATCAAGAAATGTTACTAATTAGTATAGGCCAAGCATCCCGCCACTTAACACTTCAACTATTGTTAGCATTCAGCACAAAAAGAGTTACATGTAGTAATAGAGCCAATCATATATATTAACAAACAAATGGATGAAGTAGACTCTGAAAAGGTAAACAATAAAAGATAAAAGAAAATGGGAAACACATATAAAGAAAGAGAGAGAGAGAGACTTATCTATACAACTTTTATTGTGAACTTGACACAATAATGACTTGTTATCTATTCAACCAAATGGAAAATGATCTTCATAGATTAAGGATGGGAGAGCTTAACTAGCAAGTTTTCCAAAAGCTTAGTAGTAAAAATAAGAGACCAACAAATAGTAATACCATTAAGTTTCAAATATACAATGAAGCAACACAAGTCACTTGGCCAAAAAAAAGGCATTTACTAAAGTACAATCATTAAGTTTGAAAAAAAAAGTTGCAAATGTACAATGAACTAGTTCTATTTTGTATGCACTCACTCACCATTTACACCCTTTTGAGTTTTGACCATTTGTTTAAATTAAGTTCTTCGGTATTTTCTGTCTTTTCTTCTAAAGTAAAAATCATCCCTGTTTGCTAGTTGACATCTAAAGTTTGTATTTAAATCTCCTTTTCACTGCCATGTTGTCAATGTACTAAATGATAATGATAATTTCACATACAATTTGTTTTCGAGTAAGCTATTGGACAACACTTCGAGACTCACTGCCGCTTTTTCTAAACAGTTCAACTTTCACACTCCAATTATAATTTTCTTCTCAAATTTCCCCTCTTCTTTTGGCACATACGTACACAGATAAATACACGTAAATAAATATGCATCTTTTTGTTGGTTCCTTTTTGTATAGAAACGAGAGTGAGGATATCAAGGACATTGTTGAAAAGGTTACGCATTTGCTTGACAAGACAGACTTGTTCGTCGCTGATAATCCAGTGGGAGTTGAATCTCGAGTCCTAGATATAATTCAACTACTAGACACCCCACTATCAAATGATGTTCTAATACTAGGGATGTGGGGTATGGGAGGCATTGGTAAAACAACCATTGCAAAAGCCATTTACAATAAAGTTGGCCACAATTTTGAAGGTAGGAGCTTCCTTGCAAATATTAGGGAAGTTTGGGAGCAAGAGGCTGGACAAATGTATTTACAAGAACATCTTATATATGATATCTTCAAAGAAACTACAAGCAAGATACAAAACATTGAATCAGGAAAATCTATATTGAAGGAAAGACTCTGCCAGAAAAGAGTACTTCTTGTACTTGACGATGTGAATAAATTGGACCAACTGAAAGCTTTGTGTGGAAGTCGTACATGGTTTGGTTCAGGGAGTAGAATAATCATCACAACCAGAGATAAGCACATAATTAGAGGGAATAGAGTTAACGAAGTATACAATATGAAAGAAATGGATGAAAGAGAGTCTGTTGAGCTTTTTAGTTGGCATGCATTCAAGCAAGCGAGTCCTACGAAAGATTTTGCCGAAAGTTCTAGAAATGTAGTTAAGTATTCTGGGGGATTGCCACTAGCTCTAGAAGTCCTTGGGTCGTATTTGTTTGATAGGGAAGTATTTGAGTGGAAGTGTGTATTGGAGAAACTCAAAAGAATTCCCAATGATGAAGTGCATAAGAAGTTAAAAATAAGCTATGATGGTTTAAATGATGATACAGAGAAAGAAATATTCCTTGACATAGCTTGTTTCTTTATTGGGATGGACCGGAATGATGTTATTCATATATTAAATGGCTGTGGATTTTTCGCAGAAATTGGAATAAGTATCCTTGTTGAGCGAAGTCTTGTAACTGTTGATGATAAGAACAGGCTTGGAATGCATGATTTGCTACGAGATATGGGAAGAGAAATCATCCGTGAGAAATCACCAAAGGAACCTGAGAAGCGTTCCAGGTTGTGGTTTAATGAGAATGTCTTGGATGTATTGTCAGAACAAACTGTAAGAACTTCATATACTTTTTCTTTTATTCTGGATTTATAATATCTTAAGCCTAAAGATACAACCAAACAAACCTATATGAGCCACATGCCAACATTCACCTGTTCTATTGATAATCATAAAAGCTCTGAATATTAGTTTGGCTGTGAATCCTTTTGTGCTTCCTAGCTCCTTGTAAAAATGGTTGGTTTCATCACAACCTTTTTATCTTCCTTATTTCTTGTAGCTGTGTGTGTTTAACTTTTTGGTCCATTTTGTATTGTACAGGGAACACAAGCTGTTGAGGGAATGGTTTTGAAGTTGACACCTAATGCCAAATGTTTTAGTACCAAAGCATTTGAGAACATGAAGAAACTCAGATTGCTTCAACTTGCTGGTGTACAACTTGATGGAGATTTTAAATATCTTTCAAGAAATTTGAGATGGCTGTGTTGGAATGGATTTCCTTTACCGTGCATACCCACAAAATTTGATCAACGAAAATTAGTTTCCATTGAGTTAGAAAACAGCAATATCAAACTTGTGTGGAAAGAGATGCAGGTATTAATTTTTGGCATGTTATGAGTTGTTTTCACTTTTCATATTTATTATTGAAATTTAAGTTAAGCATCTAAATTTGCAATACCTTTTTAGGACATGATATTTGTAGACAATTTTCATTTGTTTGTCAACATTTCTAATTTTGCAAGTTCCGTCGGTAAAATATTTCCAAAAGATCAAATTGTGAAGCTTATTATTTTTTATTCAATACATTAGTTCTTCTAAATTTAAAATAAGATTTACAAACTTCTAAAAACTTGGGAGACGAGTTTAAATTTGATTCACTTTCATGTATAAAACTTTTTTTACCTCTTATCCAATGTTGTAGTGCTTTATAAAAAACTCAATTCTCTTAAAAATGGTTATGATAATGAATCATTGTCTATAATTTTGCAATTCATAATTGGATTATAGTTTGAAGATTTACACCACGAATGAACCAACATGAAATTTCCAGGAGATTATCCAATAAAATGTGTTCTATATATATTTGGTATTCATCTCTCATGAATGTTCTTTCAACTACAAAAGACAAAACATATAATTACTATTTACCACCTAAATCTTTTTCAAAAACTTGGATATGTTAAAAAGATAGCAAAGGAAAGGATTGCAAGATTTGACTATTCGAGTAACAAACCTTTCAATTTAAATATCAAACCGGTCTGTCATCCCAAATTTTTAAATCTCGTCAGAAGGCTCATATGTGGAACGTTACATTCGGAAGGAAATGTAGCATTGGTCGGAGAATCTTGAAAAGAAAAGAAATACTGAACCATTGTATATCAGATATTAAAAATAAATATTTTACTTACCACTCTCAAGGTTTGTCATACATTGTAATTGCTTCTATTTATATATTTAAGATTCTTACCTAAGTTCTGTGTAACATTTTGGTTGTTGTAGATGATGGAGAATTTGAAAATTCTGAATCTTAGTCATTCTCGTTATCTGACAAAGACCCCTGACTTTTCAAACTTGCCCAATCTTGAAAAGCTAGTACTCAAAGATTGTCCAAAGCTGTCTGAGATTTCCCATACCATTGGACATCTCCATAATATTCTCATGATAAATTTGAAAGACTGTATTAGTGTTCGTAACCTTCCACGAACCATCTATACATTGAAGTCTGTGAAGACTCTTATTCTTTCTGGGTGTTTAAAAATTGACGAGTTGGAAGAGGACTTGGAACAAATGGAATCCTTAACCATTTTGCTCGCAGATAACACTGCAATAACAAAAGTGCCTTTTTCAGTAGCAAGGTCAAAAACCATTGGGTATATTTCTATGTGTGGCTATAATGGATACTCACGTGAAGTATTTCCTTCTATCATTCTGTCTTGGATGTCACCAACAAATAATCTCTCATCCTTAGTTCAAACTCCTGCTGGCATGTCATCTCTTGTTTCTTTAGATGCATCAAAAATTAGTTCCCACAGTCTGTCATCTATTTCCGATTTCCTTACAAAGGTTCCAAGCCTTTTGGTAGAGTGCGGCTCAGAACTTCAACTTTTGCGAGATGCAATTTTAGATGCTTTAAGTGCAACAAATTCCAAGGAGTTGGAATCAATTGCAACTACATCACAAGAATCAGCTGTGAAGACTTCTACATTAATTTCAGCAACAAAAAAATCCCAGAAGTCTCTTCTAATACAAATGGGAACGAATTGCAAAGCCACCGATATTTTGAAAGAAAGCATCTTACAGGTCTCTCTCCCCCCCTTGCATGTATCTATTTGTTATACTTTTATATAGACAATAGTTGAAGAATTAATTTCTTATAAAAATAGATGACCATTTTAATGTCTTACAGTTCTGGTAATTATTTTTAATAATATTATTATTAATTATATGTGAATTCTTTCATGTAAGACTAGAACTATTAAAGAAAAATACGTGCAGTGTATGTTATTATTTGCTATCGGTTAACACTGAAATAATGAAATCCTAAACATATTATTTAGATATTTCTTCCAAGCTCCACCATCATAGATATTTTTCATATGATCCTCACAAATTTTCTTTTAGCCATTTTTGGTGAATAGGTGTAATGCACATTAGTATTGTTGTTAGGCCTTTTGGCCTCTTGCTGCAAGCCTCTTCTTAGCATGGTAGTCTAAATCTAGATCCAGCACGTAGGATCCCACGATTTTACGGTCTCGCATCCCTTCCCCACGTTTGTTGATGTGCAGAAACCCAAAATGAGGGGAGAAGGTGGATTCGGTCATGGAATCGGTGGAATATCCAATCTTGCACGATTATGTGTGTTTTAGCATCGTATGGATTTGCTACTGTTTTGAAGTTTTTTAGGTTGTTTTGGTGACTGTTCTAGAGGTTTTTTGTTTTGATTCGCTCATGTTCTAAGTGTTTTAGTTGTTTTATGAATCTAATGATCCCAGATTTGAGTTTCTTTAAGTATTATGGGAGTGATTTGAAGTTTTTTTTTACTAAATTATGTTGTTTTATATGCATATGAATGAATCTATATGCAATATATATGAATTTCTAAATTTGATAGGAATTTGGGTTCCGTGTTACAATCTCATGATTCACGATCTTGTGAACCTTCCCCGATCTTGCATAGGATCTCGATTCTGACTACCTTGCTTCTAGGGGCAGCTCTCTATTCAATTACTGGCAGCTGGAGTCAGCTAATGCCAACTGTAAGCAGTTAGACGGTTATAACTGTCTACTGCGGAATCCTATTGTATAAATACCTCTTATTGTATTCTCTTACCTTAAGAATGATTATTACCAAGTTGATTCCCTTTTTGATATTTTCCTTTACTTTATCTCAACTATTAATTCTAAATTGTATCATAGAGCTTCATTTTTTGGTCAGTAACCATGGCTTCCCTCACCAATACATTCTCAACCACAAAAAATTCTGCACAATCTTGTGTTCCTTGTTTTGCTTTAACAACTTTCTAACAGAAAATTTTCATAAAGCTTGATGAGAAAAATTATCAAAAAATGACAAACAAATCGAAGGTCTTCTTTGTGGTCACCAACTCATAAAAATTGTGTGATCCCTCAAATACCTCCTAGCTATTTCACTGAAGAAGATTACGAAGTTGACAATGTCAATCCGTTGTATCTTGAGTGGGAATAATAGGATTCACTTCTCTGCACATGGCTTCTCTCCACGACCTCAGAATCTCTACTCTCAAATTTTTTTGAATGTCTCCATTCCTGGCAGGTTTGGGAAGCTGTGCATACCTACTTTCATAATCTCGCCAAAACAATGCCTCGTGAACTTCAATCCATTACAATAGGTGATTGTAACATCATTGAATTTTTCGCACGTTTTCGTGCTATTTGTGAATTGCTGGTGTCCATTTCTGAATCGCTGGTGCGTTTTCATAATTGACAATTATTTATAATTGTAGTACTTTTGGAAAAAAGTTCATTGAAAGGATGATAGAAACCATAATTTTATTGACTGAAATTGATGAGCTTTGAAGCTCTTACAGTGATGGAAAACTGAAAATGCAGAAAATGAACTAAACCAGAGTTCTAAGAACTCCTAAACCAGAGTATAACTACTCCTAATCCAGATAAATATTCTCTTAACTGTTTTCTAACTATATTTCTGAATGATTTTCTACCTACCCTTCCCTCTCTTTTATAATAGAAATCTGTAACGGAATTCCATAAAATCAGGGAATATACTAACTAACTCTTATTCACTAATCAACCTATCTATTGGGCCAAGGCCCAATATTTAACATCCTATCAAAGAACATCTTGGTTAGCAAGTAGGAACTAGTCATGATCATATCTGGGAAACTACTTCACAGATGCATGTAAATAGTCCTGTTAACGTTTATAGATTAAATTTGGTTGAAATATCTATAATAGTCAAACATTAAATTGATAATAACTTTTACATCAATTGTTTTTCAAACTAACATATAAGTGCTTTACCTCGTGAGAACATAGAGTATTGATATATAATTCTAGTTATGTATTGGATTTGCAATTTTTCTCAATATATATACTTAATTCTGGTTATGTATTGGATTTGCATGTTTTTTCAATATAAATGTACGTATAAGGAAAATAAAGACCAATTCAACAGCCTAGTAATAGAAATATAAACACTACAGAAAATTAGTATTAGTTCATCAATATGTCCATTAAGAACCCGAAATCCATTAATCTGAATTTTGATTAAGTTAGCACCTTGAGTTGTGACATCATTTTTTATCAATTTTGTTTTATGAAAAAACAAATACAGTCTTCTAACTTCTAATTTCGATTTTTCATGAGAAAAAAATGTATTAGATTTTTTTTCCGAGAAAAATAAATTTCGAAAACTTTTCAAGATAAAAATCTAGATTAACAAAATATTGAGCCTACGAGCTTCGCTTTGGATTTTGAGACTTAATTGAGGGCTCTAATTATAGTGAGTGATACAATTTGTTGGTTTAACGGCATAAATATCAAATGGAAATTGGAAACCCTCACTGTTATTTGGGACGGTTGCTATGGTATTTTATGCTAGACTGATAGCTTCTCCTTTAGAAATCAAGCAAATATTTCTATGCAACTTAAAAAATTTCAACAATGATTTTTTAACCTTTAAAGTATTATTACTTTAAAACTTTTTCAGGCAGTTAATTTTTATAGATAAAAAACGATTAGTTATGCTATGGGGAAGGTTACATCTTTCATTGTCAAATAAATAATAAGGTCATATTAATATATTGTTTAGTAAAATTTTGAGCCTATTTTCATTTTACAGAATATGAATGTCAATGCAAGTGGTGGTTGCTTACTCCCTGGCGATAGTTTTCCAGATTGGTTAACCTTCAATTCCAAAGGTTGTTCTGTAACTTTTATAGTTCCTCAAGTGAAAGGGCGTAACTTGAAAACAATGGTGTGCCTTGTCAAATCTTCAAGCCCAGATAACATAACATGCGATGGCCTCAAAAATGTGTTGATGATAAATCACACCAAGACCACCATTCAGCTCTATAAGAGAGAGGCATTAGCGTCCTTTGAAAATGAGGAGTGGCAGAGAGTGGTATCAAATATGGAACCTGGTGACAAAGTGGAGATTGTTGTTGTTTTTTGGAGCAGTTTCATTGTGATGAAGACCACAGTTTATCTCATATATGATGAACCAATCGGTGAAATATTGACACAATTTCATGCACCTGATAAGAATGTTCTTGGTGGTAGTGGTGATGAAAATGTATGCGCTGCAAAGAGGATCTCTCCTCATGTAAAGCCCGCAGATGGTTTTAAACAAAACCAGAAAAGAAGAAAATTTGACTGAAGATGAAAGACGTGAATGAATTGCTGGGTAACATTTATTTGAGTTAATTTTCCAATTTGGTCCTCCAATTGTTCTGCACTGTTAGGTTAATCCCCTGAAATAAGAGTGTTTCAAAGGATAACTTTCTGGACTAAAATGACATACAATCTATCATTTAAAAGAGAGCATGTCTGAATTTTCTTTATTGTTACAATTTTGAAGATCATTTTATGGTGTTATGCATTTAATTCTCATGGTTTAAAACTTGTATTGGTGCTGCTAGTTGTGACTGATTGATGAATTAGAGTTTCCAACAGTGAATTGCTGATTTTATTTGTAGATTGGTGGCTACTATTGCTTTTATTGCTGAAGCGTGGTGTGCCTGGGAAAGTCAAGTTGGATCTTGGTTTCACAGAAGTCCAACTTTTGATCAAGAAAAGTAGTAGTATACTTAAACAGAATTTGCAGGTGGAAATCAGGTATGTTTTAAGTGGAGGCATTCAAAATGCAGACAATCTTGGAAATTTCAGCATGCTTCAAGGTTGAAAAAGGCATTATATGGCCTAAAACAGTCCCCTTGGACATGGATTTGAAGGTTCACTAAAGTTACGGCATCTTTGGGCTACAAGCAAAGTCAAGGAGATCATACATTGTTCATGAAACACTCCCGACAAGGGGGAGTAATAGTTTTTTTAGTATATCTGGATGACATCATAATGATTGGACTGGAGGGAGCAAAAGTATTGAGTCAGTGTTTAGCTAAGGAGTTTGAAATGGAAACTCTTGGAAAGCTGAAGTACTTTATGGGAATCGAGGTGGCACATTGCCAAAAAGGCATTTTTATATTTCAACAAAAGTACAGTACAAATTTACTCAAGGAGACAAGGAAAACAATCTGTAAACATACGAGCACTCTTATGGATCCGAATTTGAAATGGGTAGTGTGTTAGAGAAAGGAAGATATTTCTAATAGAAAACTCTCAATTTGTTTGATACTTAATGTCAAGTACGAGTAGGTATTTATTGGTATAAATAGAAAACTCTAAACACATTTCTAAGAGCTTTCTAATTAATACCGACTTTTAGGAGCTTCCCACAATTTTTCATTAATTAAAACACTTCTAGATTCTTACATGGAAATTCTACATGGTTCTAGAATTATCTAATTTCAAATTAATAATAACATTGTTCCCCTTGAATTTGAAATTTTCTTCTTCATTCCAAATTTTGCACTTAGCATTTGAAAGTATTCAAATTTTAACGGCTTTGTAAAAGTATCTGCAACTTGATCTTGAGTCTTCACATATTTAAGCTCAACTTCTTTCTTGACAATGTATTCTCTAATGAAAACGGTGCCTTGTGTCTATGTGCATACTACGATCATGAAACACTGAATTCACATGTTGAAAGTGTGACAATAGGTTGCTTCTTTGAGTTCCATGAAAAAGAAAAGTCTCCCATGAAAAATATAAAGCCACTAGTACTTTTTCTATCATCAATATCTCCTGCAAAGTCGTTATCACAAAATCCAAAAAATTTAAAATCATTAGAAGAAGAGTAAAATAGTCCATAATCAAGCGTACCTTTAAAGTAGCGAAGTATCCTCTTAATGACTTTCATGTGTGTAGTAGTAGGAGCTTCCATAAAAACAATTCATTACTCCAACCACATATAGAATGTCAGGTCTTGTACATGTTAAGTATCTTAGGCTTCCAACGAGGCTTTTGAAAAAAGAAAGGTCCTCTTGTCCATCTTCAAACTTTGACAACTTCAATTCGCTCTCAATTGGTGTGTTCACAAGATTGCAATCAAACATTTTAAATTTCTTCAAAACTTCCTTTGCATTGTTTTCTTGAGAAATAAATATACCTTCTTCCAATTGCTTTACTTCTAGGCCTAAGTAGTATGACATGAGCCCGATATCAATCATCTCGAACTCAAGCGCCACGGCCTTTATGAACTCTTCAAACAAACTTGGATTGTTCCCAATGAATATAAGATCATCCACATAGAGACAAACAATTAAAATATCTCCATTATCACAAACTTTGACATAAAGAACATATTCATTGAGACAACGAGCAAACCCATTGTCTTGGAAGTATTTGTCGATGCGACTATTCCATGCTCTTGGTGTTTGTTAATCCATACAACGCTCTTCTTAATTTTAAAACTTTATCTTCATGTACTTTAATCATGTATCCCATTGGATGCTCAACATAGACCTCTTCTTCAAGATAACCATTTAGAAATGTCGATTTTACATCAAGTTGATAAAGTTTTCACTTATTTTGAGCTGCTATAGAGATTAACAAACAAATAATATCCATGCGAGCAACTAGTGCAAAAACTTCTTCATAGTCAACTCCATGTTTTTGTTTGTAGCCTTGTACACCCATTTGATTCCAATTGCTTCATGGCCTTTTGGAAGAGTTGCTAATTCCCAAGTGTTGTTCTTCACAATTGATTTGATCTCCTCGTCCATGGCTTATCTCCACCTTTTATCTTTCATTTCTTCTCCATAATTTAATGGTTCACTATCCGCCAAGAGACAATACAACTCTTCAAGGTCAAGAGTAATTTCAGTTGACCTTTCATAAATGTCTTCTATATCTTTCATCTTACTTGCTCTTTCGCTTGAACTTTCATCTAGAGAAGTAGGTGAAGACAGAGGTGAAGAAGGTGGAGTTGCATCTTGAACTGGTGTTGTGGCATCTTGATCTTCTTCAAAATATGGAAGGAAATTATAGTTTGTTTCTTCTTGATCCTCCCAATTCTATGTAGCATCTTCATCAAATTCAACATCATGACTCACCATTACCTTATTGTTGCATGAGTTGTACAACTTGTAACCTTTAGAATGTGGATCATAACCAACATAGACATATTTGATGCTTCGACCATCAAGTTTGAATCTTTCTTGTTGTGGCACATGTTCATATGCTATGCTCCCAAAGACACACAAATGATTAACACTAGGCGTCCTTTCATTCCGTGCTTTTAGAGGGGTTTAGTATTTGACATTTCAAGTTGGAGAGCGATTTTCCAAATAAACTGCACAAGAAACTGCTTCAGCCCAAAACTCCTTTGACATCCTTTTGGATTTTAGCATGCATCTTGCCATATCCAAAATAGTTATGTTCTTTCTCTCGGCCACTCCATTCTATTGCGGAGATCTTAGAACTGTCAATGGACGACAGATTCCATGAGTTGCAAAAAATTCATTAAACTCATTCGAAGTGAATTCACCTCCTCGATCAGATCTCAAAGTTTTGATTTCGTGATCGCTCTCCTTCTCTATAAGGGCTTTGAAGTTCTTGAAAGCAGCAAAAGCTTCTGATTTTTGTTTTAAGAAATAAATCCAAGTTTTTCTACTAAAATCATCAATAAAGAGAATGAAATATGTACTCTTACCAAATGAAAATGGATTGATTGGTCCACACAAGTCAAGAAGACAACCTTCACACAATTGATTTAGATGATTGATTGATGACATCCCTTTCACCATACTCTTTTCCCCCATAATTTTAAGTGCACTAAAGTTCAAGTAGCCATACCTTATATGCCAACGCCATGCTTCATCTTGGACACTCATCTTCAAACATTTTGCTTCAATAGTTCTTAGGTTTAAGATAAACATTCTATTTTTCGACATAAGAACTTTAGCAATTAAATTGTTATTTTGATCTATAAGCCAAAGATATTTATTTTTCATGAGAATTTCATATCATTTTTTCAAGAAGTTGACCCAAACTCAAAATATTGATTTTAATTTAGGCACATAGTATACATCACTAATCAACTTATGACTCATCTTTAGAAGAGATTAGAATCGTACATTCCCCTTCAATTTTCACTTTTGATGAGTTTCCAAAGGAAATATTTCTATTCATCTTTTCATTAAGCTCCACAAATTTCTCTTTGCATCCACACATATGGTTACTTGCACCATTGTCCAAGTACCATGAACTATTAGCATCTCTATCTTCTTCCTTGAGTGTTAGCAACAAAGTTGACTCTTCATCTTTGTCAATAAGATTAACCTCTTCTTCCTCTTGATTAGGAGCATTACAACATTCTCAAGAAAAATGGAAACATTCAACTTTAGATTTGTCATACCTCCTTTCACTTTGATAAAAGCCATAACCTCTTCCTTTTTCAAGAACTTTTGGTGATTAGTGACTTATTTCTTCGTAGTTTGATTCACGATTGAAATCTCTTCCTCTTCCTCCATGTCCACGACCACGTCCTTGTCCTCTTCTTTGTTCACGTCCATGTTCTTTTTGACTATTGAGTCATCTGTTATCCTTCAACGAAGCTTTGATCTTGAGAACTTGCACTAATGGCTCCTCTTTCCTTTTCATCATTCTCTCTTCTTGAGCTTGCAATGAACCTTCTAATTCCTCAATGGACATTGAGTCAAGATATTTCGATTCCTCAATAACACATACCACATAATCGAACTTAGGAGTCAAAGAACGGAGAAGTTTCTCCGCTACACGAACATGTTCTATCTTGTCTCTATATCTTTTCATTTGATTAACAATTGTCTTCACCTTTGAGCAATAATCTGAAATTGATTTGGTATCCTTCATCTTCGAAGCTTCGAAATCTCCCCTTAGAGATGTAAGTCTTATCTTCACCTTGTCAATACTTTAGAGTGATTTTTCCAAAATCTTCCAAGCTTCCATTGAATTTATAGCATCGGCAACCTTCTCAAACATAGAATCATCCAAACATTGATGAATGAGAGTAAGAGCTTGTTGATCCTTCTTCCTTGTTTTTGCCAAAGCCTCCTTCGCGACATGAGACAATCCCTCTTCATCTTGTGGCTCATCATAGCCTTTTTCAACAATCTCCCATACACCTTGAGAGCCAAGCAATGCTTTCATGCCAATGCACCATTTTTCATAATTCTCTTTCTTTAGAAGAGGAAAGTGAAAAGTAGTGTAATCACGAGTCATCATTTCTCAACTCTCACAACCAAGCTCTAGATACCACTTTATTAGAGAAAGGAAGGTATTTTCAATAGAAAACTCTCAATTTGTTTGATACTTAATGTCAAGTACAAGTAGGTATTTATAAGTACAAATAGAGCACATTTTTAGGAGCTTCCTAATTAATACCGACTTCTAGGAGCTTCCAAATTAATACCGACTTCTACGAGCTTCTTATTTAATACTGACTTCTAGGAGCTTCCCACAATTTTTCTATAATTAAAACACTTCTAGATTCTTACATGGAAATTCTACATGGTTCTAGAATTATCTAATTTCAAATTAGTAATAACATAGTGTAAAAAATGTTATAGTAGATAAAGAAATTTATCAACGTCTAGTTGGGAAATTAATTTACTTGTCTCACACTAGATCAGATATTGCATATGTTGTGAGTATGGTTAGTCAATTCATGGATTGTTCAAAAGAGGTTCATTTACATGCAGTTCATAGAACTTGTAGTATCTTAAGGGACCTCCAGGAAAAGGAATTTTGTTCAAAAGAAATAGGAGTACAACACTTGAAGCTTACACTGATGCCTACTATGCAGGGTCAATTGTTGATAGGAGATCCACTTCAGGGTACTGCACCTTTCTTGGAGGAAATATTGTGACTCGGAGAAGTAAAAAAGCAAAATGTAGTAACACAATCTAGTGATCAAGCAGAATTTCGAGCCATGACACAACATTGGTGAATTAGTTTGGCTTAAAATTATTTTAGAAGACTTGAAAGTCAAATGGAAAGGACCTATGAAGCTCTACTATGATAACAAGCCAGCTATTGTAACCTAGTTCAACATGATTGAACCAAGCATATAGAGGTTGATAAACACTTCATTACGGAGAAGCTCGATAGAGGGCTGATTTGCACCTCATATGTGTCCTCACAATGGCAACTTGCGGATATTCTCACCAAAGGATTGAGTAGCTCAAATTTTAAACGAATTGTATCTAAATTAGGAAGGGAGAATACCTATTCATTGAGGGAGAGTGTTGGAAATAACAAGATTCATTTATGTACTCCATTGAAAATAGGAGCACTTTAAGTCTTAAATTCATGTATTAAAGGTGCTGAATTTGTATTTATGTCTCCTTGTAATCATAATATGTAATTATAGTTTATTTAAATATCAAAGTTGTTGAGTGCTTTGAACACTCAAGCACATTCATTTTGATACCAGTACCTAAAAAAGAAAATCATGGTAATTTTTTTCTTCTAAATGAGTACACCTACGTCCCTAAATAGCCTTTTGATCCATTCACAAGAATTAAGTAAAGTGATTTTCACATCAAATGTGTCAAGTGCGTACATTCTATTGCCAAAATTATCTAATTATTAAGCGAGAGAATCAAATGATTTTTCAATATTTCTATTTGATTAAGGATAATTTTGTGGAAAAATAATCAATGCACCTTATAAGTTGTATATGATCTAATAAAAGGGACAACTCTTTCTTACAATAGTCTTACATATAGGACAGAAGTATAAACTATTGCGTGTGGGCAGATTATTTTAAACTCTAAGAATATTCTGATTAGAATTTTCTCATTTTATACTATCTAGGAATGAAGAATTTTTTTTTTTAAGCTAAAGATTTATTACAAAGTACATAAACAGCTGAGATTTTAAATCATATGTACATAAACAACTATAAACTTATTAAATCTCATCTACTAAGGACCTGAAAAACAAAGAAGACAGCGCATGACTCAAGTTCTCTGATTTTTGTCCAGATTTCCTAGCCATATCTGAGAACAATTTGAGCATGTTGACCCTTTTTTTTAAAATTCAAGGCTACATTTCTTAAATTGGATAAATTAAATCTTCTCAAACTTGTAAAAATTGAAGCTGTGTGAAACATGCCAACAACTCAATTAGTACTTCTTGTCACTTTTTTGTATGAATACTTCTTAGCAATCCAAAGATACACAATGAAGTTGAGGACACTAAGTATTGTCAAAAGCCAATAGAAGTAATCAAGATGTCCCCTATTCATGTTATCAGGAATCCATCCAAGACTTCCATTTTTTGTTGTAACTTTTGTGACAATAGTCACAAGCAATGTGCTCACATAATTTCCCAATGCATTAGTTGTGAGTGAAAGTGCGGAGCATAAACTTCTCATAGCATCCGGCGCTTGACTGTAAAAGAACTCCATCTGACCGATATTACTGAAAACTTCAGCCGCTCCAATGAGAAAGTACTGAGGCACTTGCCAGAAGATTGATAAAGGGATGGTTTCGAGATCGTAGTAGTTGTTTTTACGGACTATGTCGAGGCGAACGACTTCGAGAATGCCTGCCACTATCATGGAGATAATGGAGATGACCAGTCCGATTCCCATTCTTTGAAGTTCTGTGAATCCGTGTTCGTGGCCGGTGAACTTTCTTGCGAAGGGGACGATAAATCGATCATAGACCGGAGCCCAGAAGATGACGCTTAGAGTATCGAAAAGGGAGAGGGATGCAGACGGAATTTTGAAGTGAGGACCAATATGTTGATCCATAGTGTTGCCTTGTAACACAAACATTGTTCCCATTTGACTGTAGACTGTTGCAAAGGCTATCATTGATGCCCAAACGGGGAGTAATCGGATGACCGCTTTGAGTTCTTCGACTTGTGTTACTGTGCAGAGCCTCCATGGATTCGGTACAGCTTTACTCCTGTCAGATTCTGTTTCTACAGCTGCCTTATCTAAAAACCTTGAATCAGAGAGTTTTTTGTTGGTTATAATATAAGATAAGAATGTAAAGCAAACTTTAGAATTAATGGATAAATAGAATTACTGCTATGTGTATGTTTAGATTTATGAAAATGATGGAATAGGATGATGCTAGGTTTAGTTGTTTGGATTGCTTAGACTGTCCATTGAATCTTATCAAGATGTTATGAGGTACTTCCTCAATAGCCTAACAATCTATTTTCATACCCTCCTAAATCATAATAGAATTTGAAGATATCATTATCACTACTAATCTTAATCATCATCATAAAAATAATTGAAAACATGGTTTTGATAACTCACTTCAATTCATTAGTGTGCTCAAGTTTGCGGCTCCCTTTGATGTTAGATTCTGCATCAGCAGTCTCATAAAGAAGAGACTTATCATCTGGAACTTGTAGCCCAAATTTCTTAAATGCCGCAACTATAACTTGACAAATCCTTGTAAGAGGACTTCCACCAGGCACTTGAAGTCGGTACCATTGACTACCGATAAAGAAAAATATAATTGCGATGACCATCGCAACTCCAGGCACTCCAAAACCCCATCCCCATCCCACATTCATCTGTATCCAAACCAACACCGAGGAAGCGATGAGTGCGCCGATATTAATCGAGAAGTAAAACCAATTGAAAAAAGAGCTTTTCTTTTTCCTCTCGATCTGATCGTTTTCATCGAATTGGTCGGCACCGAAAGATGAAACACACGGTTTGATACCTCCGGTTCCGAGAGCAATTAAGTAGAGTGCTATATAGCATGCTGCAGTTTGTCCTGATGTTGGTTTGCAACCATTAGCATCACATGAAGGTATTAATCCAGGTGCAACTGCTGAAAATGTTAAAAGTGCCATTCCCTGAAAAGTGCAAAAACAACTCTCATATTAGTTTATCCTTTCATTCTTGATAATAATGTTCTTAAACACAGTTCAAGTATAACCTGAATTAAAATTTCTTGTAAATATCAAATGCGCGTGCACCGTAAAATAGTTTTACACTCATATTAAATAAAAGCTCATGATATTGCCATTAAAAATTTTTCAAACTTATATTCAAACTGATATTGCCGTTATATTAATGTGCACTGATTGCTACTAACTTCTTTCAAAAGAACCTAAGAATGACATTGACACTGACAAGTAGACACCGATATCAACTTTTAAAAAAATGGAAGTGATTGAATGTAGTCACATATGTCGGTGTCTTGTTAGTGTTGAACAGTGACACATGTTGAACACCAAACACTACTTCAATCCGAGGTTTCAGTGCTACATAGGTAAGAATAGATAAAAATAACAATATGTTTACCTAATTGAAAAAAATATTTATTGTCAAACAAAAGTATTGATCCTTGTTGACATTTAAATATGAACTGAAATTAAAAAGACTGCAGATTAAATGCATTTATCAATTATTAAAACATTTCAACATAAAGGAAAATATTGTCTTCCAAATGAACTTACAAGGACATAGATAGATGAGAAACCGGCAATTGTCCAGTATCTTCCAAAATATGAATCAGCTAAAAAGGCTCCAAGCAATGGTGTCAGGTAGCATGTCCCTGACCATGTTGTGACAGTATTTGCAGCAGTTGCATTTCCTTGACCGTAATGGTCTTGGAGATAGTTCACCAAGTTTGTACTCATCCCATAGTAAGCCAATCTTTCACAACATTCATTTCCTGCAACATTTTTTCATTTCAACATCTTAGTTGGACCAAATTCTAATACAAAAATGTGTATCAGATGGATCTGGTTCCTCTAAAGTGACCAATGCACTTTAAAATGTAAGTGTTATCTATTATTGTTTAACAATTTAAAGGTGAATATTGCTGTGTATCATAATAAATCACAAGGTTGTTGAAATAACCACAATTGATTTCCTCACTTTACACGCTTTACAGGAGCCAAATTCTTATCAGATATGACATTAAAGGTTATGAAAGGCATAAAAGAAGATTTTAATACCGAGAATAAAGCTGCATGCTTTCCAATTTCCTGTCTTTTTCTTGTTGGCTGGTTTTTTGTGAATGTCTAGTGTTCCATCTTCTGTATATGAGCCATCTCTTTCAACCACATCATATTTTTTAGTGACATCCTCCATAGTAGCAAAATAGATTTTCCTATTTGCTAGTTTTTTGTTGGCGTTGTTACCTACAAACTAAAGACCTGTTAGCAGGTTTCTGCAAATTAGAAATACAGAATTTGAGCAAAACAATGAATTTGTGAGCTTATAAAACCCCAATCAAAATCTTTTAAAATCATGTATATAGTCAAATTTACAGAAATCACGTAAAATCACCCAAAATCTTTCTATTAACATTGGTTTGTGGTAACATTTTAATAGATATAATAAATCAAATTAAAAAATTTCTAGCTGCAGAATATATGTTATGATAATAATATTACAAATTACAAACACCTAAAATATAAGCCAACAATATGATAGCAAAACCTTTTCACATATGTGGAATCCAAAAGCCACTTTATTATCAATACAACAAAAACAATATAAAAAAGAGAGAAAGGGTAAAAATGAAAATAAAATACTTAACCATATGAAAAGTGTCATTTTCTTTTGCCATGAGTGAAAAGGTAGAATAAGCAGGTATCATTATTGAAATTAATATGCACCACAAAATACATGATTATTCAATTTGTTTCTTGACCATAGAGACAAATAGGAAGGGAAAAATAAAATCATAATGTTAGAACATATAATCATGTTCAAAGTTTAGCCATTAATCTTGATATTCTAGTAAAATGTGAGCAAATATGACCGCAATTGAGTCACAAGCAGAGACTCTAAAACCTTTATATCGCGAAAAATAAACCAATTTACATGGAAAGCCTAGAATTCCTTATTATATTTTCAAACCATAGTTCTAAATTACTGTTCACAACTTCAATTGATATCACAATATAAAGGTTTTAGAGGTATCTGCAACAAACCATCATATTTTGCCACAAAATAAAGTTTGCAATGTAACAGCAACAGCAACTATAATCCAAAGATTCAAACAACAAATTAAAGCACATGCAAATAGAATATTCTATAATGCATGCAAATGCAGACATATAACACACAACCAACCAAAATATGTTAAAGAGACACTCATCCAAGAATTAGAAAAAATAAATAAAATAAAGGGTTGTAATTTATGAAAAAGTAAAGAACCTTAATTATTTTGAGAAATTATGAACGTGGAAAAAACTAGAAAACACTAGAACTGACCTAGGACAGGAAGAGAAATCAAAGAGAACCAAATATCAAAAAGAAGAAGACAAAATTCCCCTTCTTTTGTTGTCTTATTGCTCTCTTCTTGTTATCCTATGTTCTGTGAGATTCTGTTTCTTGATATTATATAGCCAAATAGAAACAAGATGAATATATACGAGTATGGTGTAAATCAAATCAAAGTGCGAATTCGTTTACTATTCCATTAAAGACATAATTAATTTTGCAGCTGTATCCACTAATTACTCTAATAATTAATATTATTATTTTCGTGTTAATGCTGATATATATATATATATATATATATGGTCTCAATTATGAATTATATACATTCATATTTTCAACTTATTTTTTTTATATTATCAAATGGAAGTAGTAAAAAGTATTATTTTCTTGTTGTTGTTTGTCACACTTTTTGAAGATTTTTTAAATTAGAAAAAATAAGCATTATTGAAGTTTTTATTGATTTATTATGATTGTTTCAGAAAATGAGAATTAGGAAAAAAAATATTAAAATGCTTTTTGAGGAATTTTATATTTTCTAAAAATTCATTTTTCGACAAATCAATTATTTAAAGTGGTTTCCAGTAAATAAGACGAAATAAAATTAGTAAATTGGATGAATCTTACGGACAAAATATTTTAATATTAATTATTACTTTATTTTTTAACTCTTCTATTGTGATAATTAAGTCGATCTTATATTATATTTAAATTAAATAGAAGTTCTTTTAGGGATTGGAAATGTTGTATATTAAAGGATACATGATAATATAATTTATTTTTTATCTTCTAATGGAACTTTATGAACTTACATTAAAAAAAAATTATGAAATTTATCGGGATAATACTGTGGGGCCAGTCGTATAAAGACAGGTTAGTGGGACAAATGCAAAGGAAAATGAAATTCCTAAAGAAATGAAAATTCATTTGTCAAAAAAACAAAAAGCTTCTACTTCAGTCAAAAGTTAGACAATTTATTTATAGATATTTAGCTGGAAAGGAATTAATTTTATTTTATATACGACAAAATTGATGGTAGAATGTCAGTGTAAATAAATTTAACATTGACTGTGAATATAAATATATATAAATCTTTAGTTTTTTAAAAGTTCATTGTTAATTTACATTTTTATAATTATTTCGATTAAAATTCTCTTAATAATTTTACGAATTTATTGAAAAAAATTAAGAGAATTTTAAATTTTAATTTTGTTTGTTTGAAATTGGAATTTTTGATAAATATTTATAAAAATAAAAACAAACT
>JBBPBT010001178.1:7317782-7340495 GCA_037974875.1 Cicer bijugum | reverse complement strand
TAGAAGAGATTTAGATTTACCATCTTATTGAGAGGGTAGCTCATTCTACTAGACCTAAAGCTCATTAATAATTTTCCAATTATTCTATTTTGGTTTGTTACCATTAACTTGAGATATTTTTTTTTTACCATAAATTTGTTTCCAAAATGATATTCAATCTCTTTAACATCAAGACCTTTCTTTATTGATTTTTGTGTTTTCGTGCTCTTTTCAAATTTCAATATCTGCAATTTACTCAAGAATATTTGTAAATAAACTATTGATGTGCAAATACATCATTATAGACTAGTGATATCCTAACTATCTTGCATCCAAACAATCCAATAATCATTTGCATCGCTTCAAAAATAACGGAAAAACAAAAGAATGGGGGACATAAATCAAAATCCATTCAAAGAAATCAACAAAAATTAAAATTAGAATGACTTGGTCTTACATCTTAGTGCAAAAATAATTTTAGTTATAATATTCTAATTGATATTTTGATGGTAACAAAACAAATACATAAAATAATTATTTGCTAATTGTATTTTTCAAGTGTTCAAACTAATTTAAAAAATAAATATTTAAATAAATGACTATCTATTTTAAGATAGTATAAATTATCAATAAATTAGATATAATAATTTAAGTATTTTAATACAAAAATATTATCACATATTATACAAGTAATTATGTTTATAAATAGAGTAAGTCATAATATAGCAATAAGAAACATTAAAATAAACATATCATTATCTACAATCCCAATCAAAGGAAACACATGTCAAAGATTAAACATCATATCGCAAAGGAAAATAACGCTACAATGATTATTTGCTCTTGACTAAAGATCCATTTCAATCATTTGACTCATAGGTAATAAGCTAAAATTTATCTATTATTTCCACTTTATTATTTGTCCGTAATGGCCATTACGACTGTATTATGCTCAACTTCTATTCTTGAACCATTTTTCTTATGTGAAACTCTGATGATTTCTTGTAGTTAAAGTTTGTGAAGGCACCTAGGGTTATAAAAAGAGACGAAAATACTAAGTTTGAGACAACTTTCTACTGATAATCTCTACTTATTCTTGCTTTTGTTCTTGTAATTTTCTTAGCAAATTTCTACTTTCAATAATATTTAGTTTATTGTGTTATTTTATTATGTTATTTTATATTTTCAATGTTTTTATATTTAAGCTTTGATTCTACTATGATCATGTTTGAGTAGATCTTCCTTGTCTTAGGATTGTAGGATTTCCAATGGTGGATCTCTAACAATTTCTATTTCTTTCTATCAGGGTTATCGATCTTTTAATCCAATCTTAGTAAAAAGTATGTTCCTACTTGGATATCAAATAATATACCGAAAGGTGAATTTGATATATGACCCACAATATTGGACAAGAGAGTGAAGTCATGAAAATAAATTTCGGATCTCTTGAAATCATAAAAATATCTTCACTTGAAGGATTTTGCTAATACACCAACCATGAAAATATGTTGGTTATTAGTTTAAAATACACATTTTCGCTTTGAAAGAAGATATTAATTATAACTGTTTATCTAATTTTTAAGAGTTTAACACTAATAATTTAGAGAAGATTAATTTTATTGTATCAATCATCGTGAAAAAACTACAATTCCAATGCTTTATTTTTATTGTGAATTTTAACAAAAAATCACTATCAACAATCATCGCTTAAGCTAATCGTCTTAGTAAAGAGACATTGGTACTCATAACAAAGTTCTTGTGGGAATGATAATTTTTACTTCGCAATAATATGGTGCACTTGCGGTCATATCAAGTTTTTGGCACCTTTGATGGGGACTTTGCTTTTGATATTATCTTTTTTTTTTCTGTACCGATTAGACTTAAATTTCATTTTATTTTTATGTTACTAATTGTTCTCTCTCTCTTTGAATATGAATAACATGAAGTTTTGTGATTCTTGCCGACCCAACACCCGAGATAGAAAGATTTTTCCATAGGAGAATAAGAGAGAGAAAAAAATTTATGAACAAGAAAAAAATTTAAAAATGACTGAAAATATAACCTTGAAAGAATATGCATCTCTCAATACTACAGAACCACATTCGAGTATTGCACAACTGAAATTAGAGGCTTACAATTTTGAATTAAAACCTTTGTTGTTATCCATGGTACAACAAAACCAATTCTCTGGTACTCTAACAAATGATCCAAACCTCAATTTGTCTATTTTTTTTAGATTATTGTGCCACTTTGAATATAAATGGAGTGACTAGTGATGCCATTAGATTGAAGTTTTTCCCTTTTTCATTAAGGGATAGAGCTAGAGCTTGGCTACATTTGTTGACCTTCGAATCCACTACCACATCAGATCAATAAAAGCAAACATTCCTTGCTAGATATTTTCCATCAAGCGAAAGTGCACAATTGAGAAATCAAATCACAAGTTTATGTCAAAAAGATGAAGAATCTCTCTATGAAGCTTGAGAGCACTTCAAGTAGATGTTGAGATTGTGTCCTTATCATGGGTTGGAAAGATGGCTAATTGCCTATACATTCTACAATGATCTTTGATAAATTCTAATGCAAGAAGAGTGCTAATGAACAAGAACATAGAAGAAGCTTATGTTGTTATGGTAGACATGTCACATAACCATTACCAATGGTCAAGTGACTGATCTTCTAAAAAGAAAGACGGTAGGTATGAAGTTGATGCATTAGATCATATTGCTTCTACGGTAGATGCAATGTTTCAAAAATTCAAAAAATTGAATGTAAATGTTGTTGCACCAAATATTTTTCCTTGTGAAATTTATGCTATTATTGGTCATATGGCTGTTGAATGCCAAGATGGAATGTCTACTAATATTGGGGTGGGTAATGAACAAGTTAATTATCTTAACAATCCTAAAATATGAGACCCTTTTTCCAATACTTACAATCAAGGGTAGATGAATCATCTAAATTTTTCCTACAAAAATCCCCCCTTAATCCTATCTCTCAACCGATGGTTAGACCTCCCAATTTTCAAGGACCAAGACCTTTCAACAGACCCCAAAAGTATAGCTTAGAAAATTTTCTAGAAAATTTTGTGCTAACTCAAACCAAACAAAATGATGAGTTTAAAAATAAAAACTAGTCAATGAATGAAACACTTAGGCCGTTAACATCTAAGGTAGATTCCATGTAAGCTGTTGGAAATACAAATCATCCAAGTGGCTCAACAAGTTGCTTTATCCTCTAGATCTTCTTGTGTGTTTCTAGGACAGCCTAAACCTAACTCCAAGGGACAATTGAAAGTTGTCACCTTAAGAAATGGATTTTTTTTTAGAAAAACCCAATGATAGAGATGTGGAAGAGATTGGTTGTGATCACAGTGAAAAAACCCAACCATCAAGCGAGAAGGTAGAAGAGAAAAAAGAAAAACCTTATCTTCCTCCAACACCATACAAATCACTCATACCTTTTCGTCAAAGATTTGCAAACACTAAAATTGAGGAGAAAATTAGGAAGTTTGTGGAACTTTTGAAAAATGTATATATAAACATTATGTTCACTAAAGCAGTGTCTCAAATGTCGTCATATGCTAAGTTTTTTAAAGAAATTTTTCCAAACAAAAGAAAACTTAACAACAATGAGACGATTGCTTTAATTGAGGAATGTAGTGCCATAATTCAAAATAAATTGCCCCTCAAATTTAAAGATCCTGAAAGTTTTTCTATTCCTTTTGTGATTGGTGATATGAGTTTTGAACACGCTATATTTGATCTTGGGGCTAGTGTGAGCCTCATGACTTTGTTAGTTTGTAAGAAAATTTATATGGGTGAGTTAAAGCCCACAAACATTTCTTTATAGCTAGTTGATCAATCTATCAAGTATCTAGTGGGAATAGTAGAGGATGTTCTTGTCAAAATAGGACAATTGCTTATAGCAGCTGACTTTGTGTTATTGGAAATGGAAGAGGATTCCCAAGTCCCAATTCTTCTTGGAAGGCATTTTCTAGCTACAATAGGAGCTATTATTGATGTGAAATATTGGAAGCTTGTCTTCAATGTGTGTGTTGAAAAGATTGAATTTAATTTGTCTAACCTTATGAAAGTCCTTCTATTAAAGTTCATTGTTGGAGGGTCAATTTAATTGATCATTTTGTTAAGGAGTGTCCTTTAGGACCACTCTCCCCAGATGGCTAGAAGCATGCTTGATTGGAAGCAGATATCATTTCATCAAGTGTACTAAATCAATGCTAGTAATAATAAAAACGATAGTATCAAGTGTTGAACTCAAGGATTGCGTTTTACTATTGAATTATATTTAATTAAGAAAATTGAACAAAAAGTTTCCGATTTGATTGAAATAATATTTAAAACTAACAACGATAATAAAATTGATCCTTTATAATAAGAAAAATTTCAGGGATGTGTTTTACTTTGAATCCAACCTTAGTGTCCAATAAGAAAAATTTCAAGGATGGGTTTTACTTTGAATTATTACCAAATTTTCTTTATTATTCTTGCCCTAATGTCTTAGTGACAAAACCTTTAACTTCAAAGTAATCCTTGATTCCTTAGTGGATTTAAGATTAGAATTAAGCCTTACCATACAAGAATTCTCTTGTTAAACTATTGCCTTTGCAAATAATTTAATTGGTTTTGTGACCTACATCTATCCCTAGACTACAAATTCATGAATTTCTCATCTCAAACATTCGTAAAGTCCACTTCTGTTTCAAAATACAAATCGTAGAACAGTTTATTGTTGATCAAGCAATAAAAAACATTAAATACATAGATGAGAAAAATAATTCAATAAACTCATTCATGTAACTAGAAATTAAATCAGAAAAATAAGGGTTTCATCTTATTACACTCATCCCTAACAAATAGGGTTTAGTTACTCATGATAGAGATATAAACGATAGAGATTAAAATAGAATTACAAGAAAGATTCATGAATGATTCTTGATAAAACTTCTCCAATGGTGTTAGAAACGACAGTATTTGGGTTTCTTTACTAGGACACAAGTCTCCCAACTTCCCAATAGTCAAAAAGATCCTTAAAAAGTGAGAAAAACACATTTTAATGTGTTCTGTTGTGCATCGTGTGCTTTAGGCGCGAAACGGCTGAAGCTTTGGCGCCTAATTATGGAAATGCGCCCCGGGCGCGCTTCAAGCGCACAACATCTTTTGTCTGAAGTTTAATGCATTGTTATCCTCTTTTGAATCCAAATTTGGTTTCGGTGTCTTCATGAACGTTGTAGCTATAGATCTTAGCTTTCATTTACTATTGTTTTTAATCCAATTGGACATATACAACTCCAGATATGGCTCAAATACTCAACATATGTAATCTTTTTATTTTGTTTGAACCACCAACCAAAACATAAAAGGTTGATATCCCATGAGCAACCCCAAACTTAGAATTTTACCAAGACTAGAAAAAAAAATTCATAACTAACTCCAAGTAAGGTGATGTAATTAAAGTTAGGTCTTTGGTTTGTAATATGACTAGTAACCTTTATCTTCACCATCAACATTCCACTTTCACAATCCACGCCACTCAAACCCCTCTCACCATACTTCTTCACAAAATCCGCCCTTCATTGCTAAAAAACTCAATCATCCTCTCTAATTCATCTATGGCTCCCAAAAGGCAAGAACAAACAGGTAATCATCCTCTCAAGCCCAACCCTCCATTGGGCCAAGGAGATAAATAGGTAACCAAGAACCTAATTTTTATGATATTGAGTTTAGAAATCAAGAACAAAAGGATAGGTATGATATGTTTGCAAAGAAAAAAATTTCACCCACACATTATGTCTATGAATCTGCACTAGATATTTTGGGTTTGTCTGATGATATTTTTTGAATATTTGATCAATTCCATTAGACTCATTTTATGTCTCTGAAAATTTTCACTTTTGCAAAATAACTTTAGAATTTTTTAGTTCTGTTGATGTAACAACAAGTACTAGGGGATAAGGATAGTGAGTAAGGTAATATATTGTTCAGAGTGTTTAATAATGAGCGTTCTATGGATTTGTTTGAGTTCAGGGTCATCTACCAAGTTCCGAATGAAGGTGTTCTAACTATACCCAAGAACTTGGATATACGTGGATTTCTAGTTCATGAGTTATGGTAGAGAATACATGAGAATTTGAATATGTGTCTTCTTTGGCCAAAGCCTCATATATTCATAATCTTTGTTTCAGATACATTTAAAGAGTTATGGTCAACACATTCTTTAGGGAGGGAAAGAGTGCAAGTGTTGCTTGGTAGAGTGAGCTTTCTTTCTTTTGGAAATGGTTAATAAGTTGCCTAATAACATTGGCTCCTATTTAGCAAAACATTTTGAAAAGTTGCAATGGCATGCAAAAGGGATACTGTGATTTGTGGATTAATCACACCTATTGCAGAGTCTGTTGGCTATGAAGGGGACATTTATGAGCTACCTACGGTTATGGGCAAAACAAGAATTGATTTGGAATCATGTCACGCTATGTAATTCTTCACTAAATTTAATAATACAAACAAACTATTGATATGTGGCAATGCCTCCATTTCTCTGCCAAATCTCGTACGAACTACTAGTGGAGATATAAATAATTGATTGTTTAATCCTAAAGACCACAAGAGCCCCCAGTCAGAGCCACAAGAATTACTGCACTGCCTTCACCAACATCAATGTGATTATCCTCATCATCTCATCATTAAAAACCAGAATTCCAAACATAGAGCGCAAATATAGAGGCTGAACAGAAGCACCAGCGCCAAATGTTGAATGGACTAAATGCCATGGTGATTGCAATGTACAACTACTACATCTCCCAAGGCCATTTTCCACCACCACCTTAATTTTGTAACCTATTTTTATCCCTTTCATAACTATCTCCATTTTTACATTGAGGGCAATGTCTGATCCCATCATGAGGGGTACACTTTCTTGTTTGATGGTTTTTTTAGCGTGTTAATTTTTTTTTCTTATTTTCTTAGTGTGTTAATTTTTGTTACTTTGTTTTGAAATAAAAATAAATAAATAATTTCTCCTTGAAAGAAAACCATTTTGATGTCCTTGATAGGAAATCATAATTCATGTTAATGACGTGGTCAAATAGGCAATGAATCCACCTTTTGGAGGCACACTTTCAGTTTGATAAACTAACGTATTCTCTAATAGCATGTTTTCATTGATTTAGCTACTAAATGTGAGTTTTGGGCTTATTCAAGGGCTTGTGTTACACCATCAAATATCATGGTGTTTGTTTATTCATAACTTTTACGTGAAGCAATTGCTTGAGGACAAACAATGATTCAAGAATGGGAGAATTCGATTAGCTATAATTTATCTATTTTTATAACTTTTGTTGATAGGTTAATCTGATGTTTTTAATTCCGGTTTTAGTTCTATTTCACTACCTTTTTTTGTTTTGTTTTGGTCGCAAGGACAAGTGAAGAAATAAGTGAAGATTATTGGTACAAAGATCTCTGAAGTCACATGGTGCAATCATAGTCCATCTTGATCAAGAAGTTGAAAGAAGAGAAAGTTGCAGCCCGAGTTACGACTTGGTTGTAATGGCCATTGCGACCATAATGGTTGGACGAGAAAAAAAGTGAGAATTTGCCCCAACAAGGCAACAAGGGTTACGAAATTACCATAATGGCTACTAAAATCGTAATTTGCTCAACTTCAACTATTGAACCGTTTTTCTTTTATGAAACTTTGATGGTTTCTTGTAATTAAAGCTTATGAAGGAACTTAGGGTTAGAAAAATGGACGAAAATACTCAGTTTGAGATAGATTCCTACTCACAATATCTTGTTACTCTTGCTTTTGTTCTTGTAATTATCTTAGCAAATTTTTAGTTTCAATATATTCAATTTATAGTGTTATTTTATATTTCTAATGTTTTTATATTTAAGCTTTGTTTCTACTATGTTCACGTGTGAGTAGATCTTCCTTGTTTTGGGATTGTATGATTTTCAATGATGGATCTCTAACAGTTTTTTTTTTTTGTCATGGGTATTGATCTTTTAATCTAATCTTAGAAAAAGTCGTATTTGTACTTGGATATCAACTAATATACTAAAAGGTGAATTTGATATATGATCCAAAGATTGGACAAGAGAATGAAATCATGAAAATAGATTTTGCTCCTTGTGAAATTATGAAAGATATCTTCTTTTAAGAATTTTTCTAATACATCAATTATAAAAATAGGTTGGTTATTAGTTTAAAATATATTTATGCTTTTTGAATGAAGACATTAGTTATAATTGTTTATCTGATTTTTAAGAGTTTGACACCCCTAACTTAGAGAAGATTAGTTTTATTATATTCATCATTGTGAAAAAAACTAAAATCCCAATGCTTTATTTTTATTGTAAATTTTAATAAAAAATTATTATCAACATTCACAATTTTAGCTAATCATCATAGTAAAGAGACATTGGTACTCACAACAAAGTCCTTGTGTGAAGGATAATTTTTACTACTAAAAAATATCGTGCACATACGATCCTATCAATAGGTCAAAAGATGAAAGCTCTAAATGACTCCTTAGATAAAGTAAGTGTTCTGGTACTAGTTAAATTCTCTGATGAAAAAAGAAAGAAAATTTATTAAACAAGTTCACAGGGACTCCGAAGAATTTGTGAAGCTATATCTGACTCTGTTAAATGCACTGTGAACACGCATCTGGTAAAACTGATTATAAGCTCACTATGATGACTTTGCGTTCGATAATTCTGGTAAACCAATTAACTGTCTGGTCAACACTTCAAGTCAACACTCTGATCAAGTCAATGCTTTGATAAGAAGTAAACATTCCAACATCCTCTGCGCATCATAGTGGACTTCCTCTTAATGAAGAAGCACATGACATCTTCTTATAGTGTCATCCTCTAAGGTCTGTCTTCTTAAATTAAGATACGTTGAATTAATTATGAAGATTTATATGGATATATTTTAAAAGATGATTTGCCTTAAACTTTGATTCAAGATCTCCAATAGTAACATTCTAAACGAATACACTTATCACTATTTAAGTAGAAATCGATCATTATGAAATATGGTACTAGAAAATGAAAAAGGTAATGTGCAAAGAAGAATTTTTGTAAAAGCCTAGAGCATATCAAAAGAAAAGAATGAAAAAAAAACTTATCAAATTGGTTTATCAACTCCCCCTCACTTAACCTTTGCTTGTCCTCAAACATAATCTCATTCTAAGACAAAGTTTAAAGAAAAAAGACCATCATCATTGAATTATTTTTTTGACTTTTTTTTTTAATTTTTAGTTTGACCAACTGTAAACTACATATTTTTGATGAAGACAAAGACCACCGATTATGGACAATGCAACAAGATCAAAAAGAAGACCAATAAGCTTCATAATAAGCATCAAATCCAAACAATAGATAATAAAATGTAAAGGTATATGATACTAACCAATACATCAAGTATATGAGAACAAGTCACATTTATACATGCATTAAAAATAGTTTCAAAAGGCCAAACCACATTAACAAAATAGTTAAAAATCACATTTTTGACTAAGTACATAAGTGTATTCGAATACACCATGTTGTATTCGAATACAACTTAAGTCAAAGGCAAAAATCTAAATAGTGTATTCGACTACAACAATGTGTAGTCGAATACAACTCAAGTCAGAGGCAAAATTTCTATATGCGTATTCGACTACACACATATGTAGTCGAATACAAGTTAAGTCAGAGGCTAAATTCACTAATCTGTATTCGACTACACCAATATGTATTCGAATACAAGATGTAAAATTTGAATTTTTTGAACGTTACAAAGACGTGTATTCGAATACACATATGCTGTATTCGAATACACCTGGAAACATCACAATTTTTCAGATCTGGGATGGCTCTAGAACATTGTAATTTTTCATCAAACCTCTTGGATCAATGGCCACGAATCTGAAGGGATGTTTTATGGAGTATAAATACTCCATAACTTCAGATTAAAGATTAACAAACCTTGAATCAATTCATTGAATAACTTTAAAATAAAATTCTGATTTTTCTAAGTACTTGCACTAGATTTTCATATCATTTTAAAAAGGTTCTCAAGTACTTGAATTGTTATTGAGTTGTTTATCATCATACCACTCATTCAAACCCGATTGTATCAATTGTATCATTTGTATCATTTGTATCAAATAGTTTAATCTAAGATAGTGGTGTGCTATCTTTGAAGTATTGTTAGAAGTTTCGTAGCAAGAATCCCAGGGTGGGAGTTGTACATTTTCTAACAAGTATTGAATAAATCTCTTGTGGTGTGCAAGAGGACTGGACGTACCCTTGGATTATAAGGGGAACCAGGATAAATCTTAAAGTGCCATTTACTTACTGCAGTTTTTATTAAGCCTTGTCTCTAAATTAACAAAATCCAACTTCCATATAACGAAAAACAAAAAAATCTACCTACACCTAATTCACCCCCCCTCTTAGGCGTGCTTCTGTACTTACAGCAACAATTATTTTGAATTATTTAGACTTTAAATCAAACAACTTCTACACTATGCCAACCAAGTAAAATAAATTCCAATTCAAAGTGTGTGGTTAACCTCGTTGCTTTTTAGCATTCAATGCCTTGAGACTTTCTTCAATCAATTCATCTAATCATTCTTATTCATAAAGTTCCATCCTTAATATACAACATAAATGTTTATTTTTCTCAAGTACTACGGATATATTTCTTTGATTTAATTAGATGACTCAACCTTTTATTCATGACATTGTTTTCTTTTCTTTTTAATTTCATATCATTCCGCCTTTGGCTTGACTGTTAGTGCAAGTTATCCCCAAGCTACTCAGTGAAACAACACTTTATTTTTTCTTTAATTTGATACCATTCCACCTTTGACTTGATTACTAGTGCAAGTAATCCCCAAGCTACTCAATGAAATAGCATTTCACATCACCTTTCACTTGACTGCTAGTGTGAGTAACCCCAAGCTAATAAGTGAGATGATAAATATATATATATATATATTATCACTAAGTTGTCCATTACTTCTTTTTCTTGTCCTTTGGCTCATGAAGTTTTTACTCCTCAAAATGTCTTATATTAAGGATTTAGTTTACTTCAAATTAGGCTTAATTGTTTTAATTTTGTTCTATCTCAAGACACATCTACTTATTCACAACAGAAAATACTTGTGTCAAGACTAAGGAACCTATTTATCTAGCACACATAATTTCAAAGTTTCAACTTAGCCCTAACAACATGTTCATTACAAGAGGTCATCACAAACACTACAAGAGGTCAAGCATCAAAATATATTTCCTCCTTCACACTAGCAATAAGGATGGTCCTATAGGCAGAATACTATAGTAGACTAAATGAATAAATAAATAAATTAGAGGAAGTAAAAGTGACTTCCCTAAAAGAGTTTGTAGTTGGAGCTTTTATTTCCTAAAAAACAAAAATAATCAAAAATTCAAACTAGAATAAAATAAACAATAAATACAGTTTGCCTCTTGCAAAGCGCTTGTTTAACGTCTTGAGCCTGACGATAACATAAGAATTAATCAGGCGGCTTTCCAAGGGAAAATTTCACCTTTAAAGCATTGATCCTTCTTAACTTTCTAATCATGTGGTTCATATTTTTCCTTTTCCTATGAGATGAATGATATTCAGAAGATGGTGAAATTCTATTTTCACCTTCACCAACCATTATGCTAGGGTCTTGCAACATAAGATATTTTTCCAAAGGGTCTTGCATCTTAGAGTCAATAAATTCGTTAGTAACAACCACATTATCAAAATATGAAGAATAATATGAGAGAAATTTTCAAAGGAATTTAAAGCTTTAAAAATATCTTCTTTCTTGCCACATCTTAAAGTCACTTTTCCCTTTTCTACCTCAACTATAGCATCACCAATGGTTAATATAGTCTTTTCTAAAATGATTGGGGTCTCTTCCTTTTTGTTTATGACTATAACCATATAGTCTCGTTGATTCTCCTCAAAATTGATCTCTTCCTCAAGGGTTTTTTCTCTTTCAATAGACATTTGTTTCTGATGTCTAAGTTCTTCATTCAACTCTTCATCAATCGTGCTAGTGATAAATTTGGCTTCATCTGACTTGGGCACAATTTGAGTGAATGGTGCATATTGAGGCATTTTAGATAATCGAGGAATGGTATTTTGCATCAAGGTTGTAAGTCTCTCATCAATATCTAGCTCATTTTTGTGTTTTGGACTTTGAGGTTACATACAAGGTAGTATGTAAGCAAGGTTCCACTTGCAGAAGTAGGGATCATATTGATCCCCGCCATGGCAGATCTCATAGTAATCCCAATAATTTCTTATTGGACAATCTTGACTATCATGGTCCACTAAGTCACAATATTGACAGGAGGATGAAGAAATGTCTTTAACTGCCTTTTAAGATCTTCCAATTTAGCCTCTAATATATATTCACCCATTATTTTCCTCTTAGGTTTGATTTGTTATGGGTTATCCAAGATATAATCTCCCATAGTTTTCCTCCTGACCATGCTTTTTAGTCTAGAAAACAATAAACAACAAAAATCTAAAATAAAATTAGAATTTAAAACAAAGACATAGTAAAAAGGTATTTTAATCACAAGATTCACCAAAATGAGAGCTTAGCTACTCATTGACATATAGAAGATAAAGTAAATAATAGAAGTGTTCATCAATTAAATGAAAAAGAAATAAAACCCTTAAAGAGAGTGTGATCTTTTGCTCAAAAATTTGAGATACTTTACTTCAACTCCAAGCACTCTTTAGCTTTCAAAATGTTTGTTGTTATTTTCTTTCTCTAATCTATTATGTTTCTCTGATTTTGTTTCTCGTGTACAACTCCTCCTTTATGTTTCTCATTTATCCTCTTTATAATAACAACAAAATCATAATTTTTTTTACAACCGGCAACAACCTTCTCCCATCCTAGGCAACAACCTTCCCTCTTCTTAGACAACAACCTTCCCCCTTTTTTTATTGACAACATTTGAAGTGCGCAACAAACTTCCTTCTTGTACTTATGATTGAAATATTAAATTTGATAAGTTTTTTGAACTAAAAACTTTATAGATTTGACCAATTTGACTAATTTTATCATCTCATGATCAATTATGCAAATATCATAAATATAAATGAATAAATAAGAAGAAGTTGACATCAAAACTATAAAATAAGATAAAATAGAGGGTAAATACCCTATTTAAATTTTATAAAAATAGGTTTATCATTAACATTCTAAACAAATACACTTCTCCGTATTTAAGTAGAAATCGATCAATATGAAATATGGTAATGTGTTAAGAAGAATTTTTGTAAAAGCCTAGAACATATCAAAAGAAAAGAATGAATAAAAAATTCTATCAGTAGAGAGTTACTAGAATTAATATGCAAAATATTTTATAGACTTGAATTAATATAAGACTTGAAATGTAATATCCTCTCAATGAGAGTTAGAATCCTAGAAACAAACTAAGTATCAATTCAGATACAAACAAGAACCAATGTAAATTAGCTAAATATGGCAAACAACTCTTTCATCCATAAGAGGTACATGAAGAGGTATAACAATACATATGAACCTCAACAACAGCTTGTCAAAAAAGTTGAAAAAAGTGTTAATGATACTGCTTGGAGGTGCATAAGAAAAATACTCAAAGTCTAAAGAGAAAGAGTAAATAATATTTGTATGTTATTACTTAAATAGTAGATTAAGTTATCGACTGTACTAAGGCAACTAAAATAATTTTCAGAAATGACAAAATACAATTCAAACCTCATTTTTTGTGTGTTTTCTAGCACCTTTGCCATGTCTAGCAAATGAAACCGTTAATAACAAAGTCTAAGAAAATCATTTTGTCAAACACAATGATTATCCTCCTTGAAAACGTGAGAAATGCAAAAGAAAACATTTTGCAAAACATCCAGCCACCTACTATAAATTCTCCAAGGTACCGGGGACAAATTACTGAAAGCTTGAACACTCCAAATAGAGTCACATTCCAACCATGAACATTTACATCCTTCATCTCTAACTATCTCACTTGCATGCATGACAACACTCAATTCAACATGCAAAGCAATGCTGACCCCAACATTAGCATCATACCCCCTGAGGAAGTTACTATTAGCATCACAAAATATACTTTCATAATATAAATTCTTCATTAATTAACTTTATTTTACTAAACTTATTTAAAATGATAAGTTGAATATTTAATAAAGAACATATCTTTTAGTTAAGCAACTCAAGTAATTTTTAAAACTGACAAAACATAATCCAAACTTCCTTTCTTGTGTTTTCTAACTCATTCAATATTAAGAACCTTTAGTTGAGGGCTTCATCTCTGATTGCGAAGGTTAAGCATGACCTCAAATATTAGGGAATTCAAATTGATAATGTTAGTAGTAGACCATTGGCCATTGTGAATGAAATTGATAGAATTAGTGGGCCTAAGACTAGTGAAAGGCCCAAATTTGCAGTGTGAAGAAAGTATGTCCGCAAGGGTAAACAAGAGAATAAGCAGTCTATTAATGACAGGGCAGAGAAACTCATTGAATCCTAGGAATTTCAATTACACATAGGGAATAAATTAAGGAGGGTAGTAGGGGATTGCGCATGAATAATTATTATTACCATTGAATTAGGAGATATTATTTTCTTTGGAGGAGCTTTGCTCTGGATTATACGTTGTATCAGAAATTTCCCTTCTTCCATAAAACAATAGATTTCCATTTCATCTATCTATTTACTGTTCACAAATTCTTATTTTTTCTGTAATTCTATCATTGGTCCGACCTGCCGAATCTTCGAGAAGTACCAGTGATTTTTGTACGTTGTACATGCCACCGAAGCTGTCAGATTGAATGGAAGCAGTTGAAGCAAGACTCTCAGCAGTGGAAAAATATGTTTGCCAAGAGTTGAAGAAATTTCACGAAATGATGATGAGCGAGTTCACGAGGTTGTTAGAGCAACGACCAATTGAAAAGGGGGAACAAGACGCTCATTCTGAAGACTCAGTGATAGAGTATAAAATGGTAGTGAAGAAAGTTGAGTTACCATCATTTGATGGTGACGATCCTGTGGCCTGGATCACACGAGCTAAAATGTATTTTGAAGTTCAAGGGACGTCGTGGTTTTAATTGATAGTGGTGCCAGTCACAATTTCGTCTCACCCCGTGTTGCTACTGCGTTGGGATTAAGAGTGGAACAAGGAAGGTCGATGGGAGTAAGGTTAGGAGACGACCACCGTGTGTCCACTAGGGGGAGGTGTAGATAATTGCAAGTACAATTAGATGATTTCATCACTAACATTGATGCTTTTGTTTTGGAATTGGGTGATTTGGATATGATTTTGGGGGTGGCTTGGTTGCAAAGGTTTGGGGAAGTGACCTTTGATTGGGAGAAAATGACCATCAATTTTCAATGGGAAGGAAAAATGGTGGAACTATATGGTCAGTTCTTTACCACAAAAGACTTGGCTAATTCTAAGGCACTTCAAGGGCAAACTGAAACACTGTATAGTTTGTTGGAAGAAGAATTGGGTCAAACTTCAAATGAAGAATTACGAGAGCTAACTCAAGATCAACAACAAGAGCTTCAAGACTTGTTGGAGAATTTTAAGGGAGTTTTTGAAGAGAATAATGGGCTGCCTCCTGAACGAGATATAACTCATGCAATTGAATTGAAGAAAGATGCAGGTCCTATGACTGTTAGGCCATATCGTTATCCTCACCACCATAAGGAAGAGATCGAAAAACAAGTTCATAGCATGCTGACCTAAGGTATAATTCGAAACAGCTCTAGCGCATTTTCTAGTCTTGTCATTTTAGTTAAAAAGAAAGATGGGTCATGGAGGATGTGTGTTGATTATAGAGAATTGAATAAGGTTACAATGGCAGATAAATATCCAATTCCGGTAGTTGACGAATTATTGGACGAACTACATGGAACGAAATTTTTCTCAAAACTTGACTTGAAATCCGGTTATCACCAAATAAGGGTGAAAGAAGGGGATGTGCATAAGACGGCATTTTGAACTCATGAAGGACATTATTAGTTTCTAGTGATGCCATTTGGGCTGACAAATGCACCAGCCACTTTCCAATCCACCATGAATCAGATTTTCAAGCCACACACTCCGTAAGTTTGTCTTGGTATTTTTTGATGATATCCTAGTATGTAGTAAGGGATGGGAAGAACACTTAGCACATTTATATCAAGTGCTGGAGATTTTACAATACTACTGTTTTGTCAATAAAAAAAATGTAATTTTGCTAGTAGGAAAGTGGAGTATTTGGGTCACGTAATATCAGAACAGGGTGTGGCTGTGGATCCATCTAAGGTTAATAGCATTCTGGAGTGGCCAACCCCCCATAATGTCAAAGGAGTGAGGGGATTTTTGGGGCTGACTGGTTATTACCGGAAATTCATTGTTGGCTATGGAAAGATAGCTAAACCATTGACATAACTAACAAAGAAGGAAGGATTTCATTGGGGTACAGAAGAGTTGAAGGCCTTTGAGAATCTTAAAAGAGTTATGGTGCAAGCCCCAGTTTTAACATTGCCAGATTTTTCACAACATTTGGAGATTGAATGTGATGCATCTGGAAGAGGAATAGGTGCAGTTTTAATGCAGAAAAAGAAGCCTATAGCCTACTTCAGCAAGGCGTTGTCCAAGAATAATTTAAGTAAGTTTGCGTATGATAAAGAATTGATGGTGTTGGTGTTGGTAGTTCAGCATTGGTGTCCGTATTTGTTGGGAAGAAGATTTGTGGTGTACTCCGATCAAAAGAGTTTACGACACTTGCTCGAACAACGCATCACTACAGCTGATCAGCAGAATTGGATAGCAAAATTATTGGGCTATCACTTCGAAGTGGTATACAAGCCAGGTCCAGAAAATAAAGTTGATGATGCTCTTTCAAGAATGCATGAAGAAGCAGAGTTGAAAGGGATTACTTCTTTTCCGATATGTATGCAGGAGCAACAAATTCAGCAGGAAGTTATGAATGATTCCCAATTGCAGAAGGTGATAATAGAGCTGCAACAAGACCCTGCATCCCGACCAGATTTCCAATTAATCAAACAGAGACTTTTCTACCGTAGCAGACTGGTGTTATCGTCAAATTCTGGTTGTATACCTTTATTGTTGAAAGAATTTCACTCATCGCCAACTGGTGGCCATTCAGGTTTTCTACGCACATATCGAAGGATAGCAGGAAATCTTTATTGGGCAGTAATGAGAAAGGCAGTTATGGAATTTGTGCAGAATTGCGATGTGTGTCAACGCCAAAAGTACGTTATGTCCTCTCCTATGGGTTTGTTACAGCCCCTCTCAATTCCGGAGAAAATTTGGGATGATATTTCGATGGATTTTATCACTGGTCTCCCAAAATCGAAAGGGTTTGAAGTAATTTTTGTAGCGGTAGATAGATTATCCAAGTATGGACATTTGATTCCCTTAAAACATCCATATACTGCGAGGAAGGTGGCTGAAATCTTTATTAAAGAGGTGGTGTGTCTTCATGGGGTGCCATAATCCATTGTCAGTGATCGTGACCCATTGTTTGTGAGTCTATTTTGGAAAGAGTTGTTTCGCTTACAAGGAACGATGTTGAGTATGAGTTCTTCATATCATCCAGAGACGAATGGGCAAACGGAGGTGGAGAATCGGTGCTTAGAAGCATATCTTCGTTGTTTTGCATCGGAGCAACCGAAGGAGTGGTCGCAATGGATTCCTTGGGCTGAATTGTGGTATAACACCACATTTCATGTGTCTACAGGAACTACACCGTTTGAGGCAGTGTATGGAAGAAAACCACCCACTGTGGTTAGATATTTACAGGGAGAAACGAAATTAGAGGCAGTAGCAGCTGAATTGGTTGATCGTGATGAGGCTTTACGTCAACTTAAGTATCATTTGAACAGGGCCCAAGAACAGATGAAGAGGTATGCGGACAAGAAAAGAAAAGCATATTCATTTGAAGTGGGTGAGTGGGTATTTTTGAAGCTTCGACCCCATAGACAGCAGACGGTGACTAGAAGGATTAATCAGAAACTGGCTCCGAGGTACTTTGGACCATTTCCTATCCTAAAGAAAATAGGGGCAATAGCCTATAAGTTGAAGTTACCTGAAGGAAGTAGAGTGCATGCAGTGTTTCACATTTCACAACTCAAGAAAGCTATTGGAGACTATTCTGCTGAACCTCAACTACCCGACGGGTTAGAAATGGAAGCAGAAGAGGGGGAAGAACCGAAATAATTGTTGGCTGCAAGATCAATGATGAAAGAAGGACGGCTGGTGCGACAATGGCTGGTACGTTGGAAAGGAAGAGCTATAGAAGACATAACTTGGGAGGATGAATTACTACTAAAAAGTCAATTTCCATCTCTCAGCCTTGAGGACAATGCTGCAGTTCCGGATGGCAGTAATGATAGAATTAGTGGGCCTAAGACTAGTGAAAGGCCCAAATCTGCAGTGTGAAGAACGTATGTCCGCAAGGGTAAAAAAGAGAATAAGCGGTCTATTAATGACAGGGCAGAGAAACACATTGAATCCTAGGAATTTCAGTTACACATAGGGAATAAATTAAGGAGGGTAGTATGGGATTGCGCATGAATAATTATTATTACCATTGAATTAGGAGATATTATTTTCTCTGGAGGAGCTTTGCTCTGGATTATACGTTGTATCAGAATTTTCCCTTCTTCCATAAAACAATAGATTTATATTTCATCTATCGATTTACTGTTCACAAATTCCTATTTTTTCTGTGATTCTATTAGAAATCCAATAACTAACTATATATCAGAAAAACTGCTAGTAAACAAACTAAACTAATATAGCTACTAATTGAATTCACCACAACATCTGCCCCTAATTCAAACTAGTTTTTCTTCAAGAGTGCTACTACCAAATCTGCTCTTAGTATCTCAAATCTGTCAAATTTAATTTCCTTAGTGAACACATATGCAAATTTTGCTTCAGTTGGACAATGGATAACTTCTAATTTCCCCAGTTGTAACCTAATAATGAGGAAAGTGAAATATAGTTTAACAGTTGATTTGATGTCAATTTGCAGCTGCAAAGGCTTCTTCACATCAATCTTGTTCTATTTTAACACCAAATCTAATCATAATGCTTGACATGTTGCATATGAGCAGGCTACTAGATTAGTGCTCCTAAAAACTTGAAAAAATAACCAGTAGTGATAAAACTAATCTTGGTGAAGATATGAGAATCACTATTAAAGAGTTTATGGGTTTGTTACAACTACTTTTAAAAAATGAATCTAATGAGTATAAATTACTGACATCAACAAAGTAATGAGAATCACACACTATTAGAATTTTGATTATCATGCCCTTTTCACACATTATGTATTCCATTTTATTTAGCTCTGTTTAAGGACTAAATTGGACTAACATCCCTTAATTAATATTGTAACTTTTATGTGTTCTTTCAATGAGCATTGGATGACTATGACACAACAACGGAAACTTAAATATATTTTACAAGTTTAGACTCCGAATTAGCTTAAGGCTATTATAAGTGAATACGGCTACTTCAAAGTCCTCAATAATATTTTTAAAATACGGCTACTTCGAATTTAGATTTTCAAAAGACTCACAAATTATAATTTGGTATGGATATATTGATCCTTTCTATGACACATATTTTTTAACCAAAGGGCTATACTTCTATGCATTGGTCCTTCTTTCTCACAAGCTTCTATTTTCACTAAAAAAGAAAATGAGTTCATTAATTATTAATGATTTTGATTTCAGAATAAAAAATTAAACAATTATTACTTATTTTATGTTAAAATTCATGTTGACACAAGATTTAGTATCATTTTTTGCACATCCTCGTACGGTTAAAGTAGGTGGAAATTCTCTCAATTTATGACCTACCATACCATCTATTGGATCAAATCAGATACCATCTTAACTTTTTGCAAGACTCGGTTAGGTTTCCACTAGACATTTATCTGTGTCTTCTCTTTGTATCCTCTCTATTTTATTTATAAACATACTATTTCTACTTCTCTCGTCTCCTCTCCAAATCCACCACATGTTTCTCTCACACTCTTGACTCTATGAGAGAGTATTTTGGTGGAGAAATATAAAATGGTTGTCTCAAAAGTCAAATTGTAATCTAACATATAAATTTGATTGAATATTTATTGAAGTAGATAAATTTTATAAGAAAAATAATGTTTATATTAAAAAAAATAATTATTAATAATGACAAAGTTGTGAAAACTAAATTATATAATTCTATAATATAATTGTAGTTTGATATATGCTAAATGAATTTCGACTATACTTAAACCTAACATATGTTAATAAATATGCTAATTATAGATATTGTGGTGTATTTTGTTATAGTTTTGAATTCTATAATTGGTGTATTTTATGGGTAGAATGGTGGTTGGTGAGTTATTAAAAAATCTTAATTACTAAAATTACACTTTTCTATTAGGTCCAACTTAAATATTAATACAAAGCCTCCAAAATCTATAAGACGACTAAGGACAAAATACATTAATGTTTGACCAAATTATAATTCAAATGTCTATTATAAAATAAAATGGAGGAAATAATTTATGAAACAAATTACAAAAATAACTACTATAATTATTAAATAAAATAAAATAAATTTTCTAACATAAATTTCAACTATTTGAATTGTGAGTTTTATTTAGAAATATACAAATCCAATCAAATGATCTTATGATCACAATAATTTAACCAAAACTAATTAAATTAGTTTGATATTTTTTTCTGGATTTGAGTCCAAGTTGAACAAAAACAATAAATACAACATTTGTTGCTTTGAAAATAGTTTCATGTAATTTTAAAATAGATTATCTAATACCCAAAACAAACATTATCTTTTTTAATTAATATTAGTATCTTAAATAATGTGTTTTATTTAAATGTATTTTAATAATTATACATATTATTTATTTCCTTGTAATTAAAAAAGTTGTATTAATAATATAAATTTAAATTTAATTTATATATATATCAATAATATAAAAATATATTTAAATATAAAATAAAATATTTTATTACATGATCGATGGATACAAAATTAAATTCAAATTTACACTCTTAACACAAATTTAGTGGAATGTCTTAGTCAGCTCTGGGTTTTCCCATTCAACACCATAAAGAAAACATAGACTAATTTCATGAGTAAGTACCACTGCATTTGTCTCGTAACTTTATAGAGAAAGAAAAACATATTTAAATTTACTATTAATTACAAAGTATAATTGACAAAAAAAATTAAAATGTATTGAAATATAAGATTGATACTCTTTTTGATATAAATTCTTTTCACAAATATATGTGATAGTTATTGTGGGACAAGAGATATTACATTTTACTATTTTTAATGAAATTATTTATATGTTTTCTCAAATTTCTTTGAATATGTATAAATCAACTTAATTATTTTTCTCTCTACTATAAATAATTTGAGATAATGTTAAAATAATAACTAATACTGATTTTAACTATGAAAATGGAAAAAGAAATAAACTATTTTTTACAAAATTATATTTATACATAAATGAAACAAAGGAATAACTATTAATATATATTCTTTTAAGAAGTAAAAAAAATACAAAAATTAAAACCGAAACTTGCTATATTTATATTAAACAAAAATATTTTAAAAGAAAAATAATTAAAAATGATCGTACGTATATGTATGAATAGTATAAAAAAATTTATATATAAATCAATAATTCTTATTAATTATGAATATGAGTGTAAAAGTGTTTACATTCACTCTATACCAAGAATCTTTAAGCCATAAAATAAACTATAGAATAAAAAGGTAACACCTTCGCACCATCAATCAACATCAACCAATTGCATGATGTTGGTTAATGTCTAAGTTGACCAAAACCACTATCACCTATAAATATATAGCTATATAGTTTCAGCATAAACATTTTATTACACTTTGACCTACCTTTATGTGTGTTATTCCGTTACCTACCCAAAAAGAGGGATCTAGAAAGACATACATGGAGAAAAGAAATTAAAATGAAATATACAACACATTAGGAAGGTGACAGATTTGTTAACATACCCAACATTAGTTTAATCTTGGCTTTCAAACCAAACATGATGTGTACCTTCTATATATGTGTTGCTACTTGATAGATGACCTACAATTTTGAAAGCCATTTCTCAACCATATATTATATAGTTTGTAAACTAAGCAATAAAAAATCTTAGTGCAATCAGCTTCTAGTTCCTTAGCCCCTACCATTTTCATACATATTGTCACTAAAATTAATTTTAATTATAATTTATATACCTAGAACATAGATTGGCATAACTATGATTACTTAATCATTACATTTTTTTGGTACACCTTAATCATTACATTTAACATTAATAATCTAAAGATTGAGATTATGTCTTTTAATTAATTTGGGACATATATTAACCACTTATTATTGGTTAATGAGTGGCTATTGTATGGTAAATAAAGAAACATGCTACATTCTACATTGAGCTTCAGAAAGCATACAAGAATCCTATTTCTAATAATAGTGTAAAAAATCTAATAAAAATCTTTAACTCAAGTGAGATCATATCTTTTTATCGAATACTATCCATGTTTCTTTCACCTACTATATTGACTTTACTTATTACATGTCAATGACCTCTTTTATTTATATATACATATA
>JBBPBT010001178.1:7301358-7317274 GCA_037974875.1 Cicer bijugum | reverse complement strand
AAAAATGAAAAGACAAATTAGATACATTTATCTACGAAGGGCAATTTATGTACAAAGGACACTTATTTCCAAACGGTTATATTTTCGATGTAATATTTTTTACTATTCATTTATAACATTAATAATGCATTAATATATCTATAAAGATAATTTAGTGAAATAAGTATTTTTTTTATTTGTATAATTTTCTTAATATATATAAAATAATTAAATAATTTAATTATTGTGAGACCGAGGAATTAATATTTCTACTTTTTAAATTCATTAATCAGTTTCCTTTATACAAATGTTAGCGAAATCTTGTAAGAAAGCATTAATTAAATATTATTAATTTCTGCTAATTAAACATTATTAAATATAATGATGAATTAGGTTCTGAAACTAAAACTGATGATCATGATTTTATTGGTTAACTTTCTACGCTACATTAGTGGGGAGCACAGAAAATTTTGGAAGTTACATCACAAATACCTTCCTTGTTCTTAAATACTCCCTCTGCACGATTATAAGATCCTTTTGTCACATTTATTTATACTCTTAGGTTCTTACATAGAGTAATTATTAGATAGAGTAAACCATTTCTTATATATATAATGCATAATTAACACTCCCTCTAGTCCTATTTATAAGAATGAGATAGCAATTAACATAATTTTTAAAGTGATTAGATTTATTATTCAAAGCATCTATGAACATTAATCTCTTAAGCACATATTAACATTTTATATTTTTATAACAAATATATATTTTAGTTTCAGTTATTATAGTCTATTTTTCAATAATAAAATAATACTTAGATTCAATTCTATATTGATCAAGCACATAAAAACATTAAGAAAAAATATATGAATAATCAAATATTTTATAATTGCATAAATAATATGTAAAAACTAAAACTACAATGATTTAAGGAGGTTAATTTATTCCCTAATCAATGGAAAAATTAGTTAATGATTAATAACATAATAACAAGGAATAAGATGAAATTACACACAAGAAAGATGAAATGAATTTTTAACTGTTAAATTTTTAAGTTCTTAGCCTTCAAGATGTGCCAAATATGATCTTCGATGCCTTCTATAGGTTAGAATCCTTGCAAAATATGAGTTTTTAGCTTAAATAGGTCTTTGGGATACATGTTAACGCATTGCTACAAATATGGGTGTATTACTGCTATGGACATCAAACTCTATCACAAATTGCACTCTAGCGCATGGTTGTATGTTGCTTAGATGCAATATTCTACAATATTAAATAAACACGTTTTTTCTTCCAAATTTATCTTTCTCTTATTTGACTTACAATTTTGACTTTTTTACATTTCAAATTACAATTCAGTATCTTCATGAAAGTTACATATATGATTGTTAACTTTCATTTACAACTAATTTGACTTTATTTGGTCGTATGCAACTCTATATATAATAAAAATACTGCACATGAGTCATGTTACTTTTTCACAAAAATTCAGCATTGCGTTAAAACAATTAAACAAAATAAAACTACACAAAATAAAATATAAATTGTGATAATGAAAGAATAAACACTTTATTTATCCAAATACAATTTATTCAATATAACTCAAATGAAAATAAAATAAAAATAAAATAAAAACTAAACAAATGACTCAAAATAACTCTAAAAATAATGATTGATAAAAGTTCATTACTTGTACAACAGCTGTCTATAGCCACCACCGCCTCCATTCTCGATCATCAAGATAGGTCTACCGCCACCATGTTAATTGTGACTTGGTTTTCTATTGTTTGACACCAGTTCCCTGTTTGTTGTCGTCGTTCTCTGTCTATTTTGTCCCTATCTTGTTTCATATTCTTTCAACAGGTCATTGAGTTCATCACATTCGCAATCTTGTTTATTAAGAAAATTCTCACTTGTACAAATTCAACACATTCGGGTTCTCGTTTTGTTTAACATAGTTCTTAATGCAAATTCAAAGCATCAATGTGTTTGGTTTTGGTGCTTCCATGGTAGTGTGATGATTAAGGATAATATATGGGGCTGGCAACAGATGGATGCAGAAGGAAAAGGACAAAAAGAAGGAAATCAAGGACACGTGGTGAACGATCCTTGCATCAGGGAGAGAAGGAGAGACAAGAGAGAGAGAATCTCTAATAGAAAATATTCCTCTTGTCAGTACAAATAGAGGGAAGGAAGGAATGATGTGGGGATCGTTGGATACAAGTTTTTCCTTACTCTAGTGACATTCCTAGTGAATGAATTTCTTTTAAATTCTGTTACAACAAATTGTACCTTTTCATTCCAAGAAATGATTCAGTAATCATATTCAGTTAGATTCTTCGTCTACACTTGATTTTCTGCTTCAGTGTTTTATCAACATTACATTTGGTGCTTTCATTGACCTTACCATGGCAGAAAATACTCGTATGAAAGGTATGGAAGCTGCAATCAACAACATCAACGCCGCGATACAGAAGTTGATGGAGGACATCGACGCACGACATAACGACTACATGCAACACCGTCATGTTGATATGACACGCCTCGAGCAGGTCGAGGCACAACTTGGCAGTTTCCAACTCTCTGCCGCCTTGAATGGTAGCTTGAACTTCGACGTCTCATCACGACAGCAACCTTTTCAGGTACGCAACGTGAATCTTGATTTTCCTAGATTTGACGGTATTGAGGTATTAAATTGGATCTTTAAAGCTGAGCAATTCTTCACTTATTACTTGACGCTGGACAACCATCGACTCACCATAGCAGCAATGCATTTGGACAAGGATGTGGTGCCTTGGTATCAAATGATTACTCGTAACAACCCTTTTAGATCTTGGGCAGCTTTCACTCATGCTTTGGAATTGGAATATAGATTGTCGTCGTATGAATCTCCTAGACCCACCCTTTTCAAATTAACCCAAACCACCACCCTCTTTGAATATTATTCCACCTTCACGGCACTTGCTAATCGCACCCAGAGTCTCTCACCAGATGCACTTTTGGATTGTTTTGTGAGTGGGCTTAAGCCTGACCTTCGCCGCGATGTTATAGCCCAAAACCCTATCTCATTATCCAAAGCCCTATCCCTAGCCAAACTCTTTGAGGAAAAATATACCTCACTTACTAAGCTCACCCCCCAAACCACAAAATCTTTCTCCAATTTCAGCCCACACTCCATGACCCGGCCCAGAAATGCTCTCATACCCACTCCGTCAACCCGTTCCCAACCTCCAACTTCCCGAGCTCGTCCAATTCATAGTATCACAGCAGCTGAGATTCAACTTCGGCGAGACAAAGGAAAATGTTTCTATTGGGATGAAAAGTTTTCTCCTAACCACCATTGTCCTAATAAACACTACCTTTTGTTGCAAGTCGATGAGTCGGACCCACCAGAGCCCGAAACAGATCCTCCAAATTCGGATCCATTACTCGCTGCCCTTGAGTCAGAGCACCATCTCTCATTCCATGCTCTCAAAGGAGCGTATAGTGCCGACACAATTCGTTTCTAGGGTCAAATTCAAGGCGTCCAAATATAAGTTTTACTTGATAGTGGTAGCTCTGATAACTTTCTCCAACCACGTATTGCTCAATGCTTGAAACTAACAATCCATGAAGCTCCTCAATTTCAAGTCCTCGTGGGCAACGGTAGCACCTTAACAGCTTCTGGGTTGATTCAGGACTTGCCAATAACCATTCAAGGTCATACTCTCCACCTTCCAGTGTATTTGCTACCAATTATTGGAGTGGATTTGGTTTTAGGTGCGCCTTGGCTTAAGACTTTGGGTCCTCACATTGTGGATTGTGAGGCTTTGTCTATTAAATTCTACCTCAACAACAAGTTCATCACTCTTAGAGGTAATCAAATCACAGAACCAGGACAATCCCAATTTCATCACATTCGTCGACATCAGAATACTCATTCTATTGATTTATCGTATACATTGCAATTCCATTCCATAGCAGAACCATTATCAACAGCTTCTCTTGAGAATCTCCCGGTTGACTTAGCTACCCTGTTACACAATTATTGGAATGTGTTTGATGAACCCACATGTTTATCACCACCTAGAGATCAGGATCATTCGATCCCTCTCATTGATGGAAGTAACCCTGTGAAGGTCAAACCCTACCGTTATCCACACAATCAGAAAGTTGAGATTGAAAAGATGGTGTCCGAGATGTTGCAGCAAGGCATTATTCAGCCCAGCACAAGTCCATTTTCCTCACCAGTTTTGTTTGTAAAAAAGAAGGACGGATCATGGTGCTTTTGCACTGATTATCGTGCATTGAACGCGATTACAATCAAGGATAATTTTCCCATACCCACAGTGGATGAATTGTTAGACGAATTGTTTGGAGCTGCTTACTTTTCTAAGTTGGATTTGTGCTATGGGTATCACCAAATCCTAGTCCATCCCGAGGATCGTTATAAGACTGCTTTTCGAACTCGTCAAAGTTTGTATGAATGGCTTGTCATGTCTTTTGGCTTAACCAATGCCTCGATTTCGTTTCAAAGTCTTATGAACTCTGTTTTCTGTGACCAATTACGCAAGTTTGTACTGTTTTTTTTTTTTATGATATACTTGTGTACAACCACTTTTGGTCTTCCCACCTTGAATATTTGGAAATTGTGTTAGGACTGCTGCAACAACATGAATTGTTTGCCAAATTCTCCAAATGTTGTTTTGGTCTTACCTCAGTGGATTATCTAGGCCACACCATATCCAATCAAGGGGTTGCGATGGATAAATAAAAAATTCAAGCTGTATTGGAATGGAAAACTCCTACTTCACTCAAACAACTTCGTGGGTTTTTAGGATTATCTGGCTATTACCGGCGCTTTATTCGCAATTATGCTACTATTGTGTCACCACTGACAGAGTTGTTAAAGAAAGATGCTTTTCATTGGACACCAGCTGCTACTGATGCTTTTAATAAGCTCAAACAGACCATCACACAAGCCCCTGTTTTGACTTTGCCAGATTTTCGATTACCCTTCAGTCAAGCTCGCCATCCTATTGCTTATTTCTCAAAGAAATTGTGCCCTCGAATGCAAAAACAATCCGCTTATGTGCGAGAGTTGTATGCCATCACCGAAGCTTTGGCAAAATTTCGTCATTATCTCATTGGCCATAAATTTGTTATTAAAACTGATCAACACAGCCTCAAATCCCTCACTGATCAGTCAATTCAAACCCCAGAGCAACAACATTGGCTTCATAAATTCCTTGGCTATGATTTTACTATTGAATACAAACCTGGTGTTGATAACATAGCAGCGGATAGTCTATCCCGTTCCTTTTGCTTGGTGTTATCTATGCAAACTCCTCAACTTATTTCAATGATATCTACAGCTGTGAACAATGATTCTTCTTTAACGGAGATTCGAAATCAATGCTTGTTGGGAACCAATTCTACACCACATTATCAGGTCAAGCATGACATGTTATTTTGGAAAAATAGGCTGGTGATACCCCAGAAGTCCGACTTGATTCACATCATCTTGACTGAATTTCACTCTTCTGCTGTTGGGGGCCATGCTGGAGTCACACACACCAAAGCTCGCATTGCCTCTCAATTCTTTTGGCCTAATATGGCAAAAGACATCAAGGAGTTCATTTCGAAATACTTAATTTGTCAACAAACAAAGCATTCTACTGCCTTGCCATTAGGGTTACTACAGCCATTACCCATTCCACAACAAATTTGGGAGGATTTATCAATGGACTTCATAACTGGATTGCTTCCTTCTAATACCTACACTATCATTTTTGTGGTTGTTGACAGACTTTCCAAATATAGCCACTTCATGCCCCTCAAAGCTTATTATAATAGTTCCAAAGTTGTTGAAGTTTTCCTTCACACAGTAGTTAAACTTCATGGTTTCCCTAAGACAATTGTATCTGGTAGAGATCGTGTATTTACCAGTCTGTTTTGGCAGCATTTGTTCAAACTCAGTGGCACTACCTTGGCTATGAGCACTGCCTATCACCCCCAAACTGATGGGCAATCTGAAGCTGTTAACAAATGTTTGGAGCTTTGCCTACGTTGTTTCACTAGTGAATCACCTCGACAGTGGTCCAAACTGTTGTCTTGGGCCGAGTTTTGGTACAACACTTCCTTCCACACTAGTATTGGAATGACACATTTCAAGGTAGTGTACGGTCGCGATCCTCCCACACTAATTCTTTATCAAGTCAACAACGATGATCCTCCCTTGCTGCAACAAATGTTAACTGAAAGAGATGATACCATTACAGCTCTCATATCTAATCTGGCACACACGCAACAAATTATGAAAAAGTTTGCCAACACCAAACATCATTGTGTTGACTTTCAAGTCGGTGATATGGTTCTTGTCATATTGCAATCATATAGACAACACTTAGTTGTTTTAAGGCGTAATCACAAACTTAGTATGCGTTACTTTGGTCCTTTTCCGGTGATAGAATGAATTGGTCAGGTTGCTTATAAGCTCCTGCTTCCTCCTATTGCCAAAATCCACCCTGTGTTTCATATTTCTGCTTTGAAATTATGTAAGAGAGATCATTCTACACAACTGCTGCCACTACCATTGACCACCACTGAGCAAGGACCAATAGTGCTGCCCCTGGCCATTATTGATCACCGTACTGTCATTCAAAATGGTCAGCCTGCGCGCTAGGTACAAGTGCAGTGGGAAGGCGTAGCACCAACTGAAACTACTTGGGAAAATTGGTTTGAGTTTCATACCAATTACCCTAACCTTGAGGACAAGGTTCTTGTTAATGAAGGGAGTAATGTGATGATTAAGGATAACATATGGGGCTGGCAGAAGATGGATGCAGAAGGAAAAGGACAAAAAGAAGGAAATCAAGGACACGTGGTGAATGATCCTTGCATCAGGGGGAGAAGGAGAGGCAAGAGAGAGAGAACCCCTAACAGAAAATATTCCTCTTGTCAATACAAATAGAGGGAAGGAAGGAATGATGCGGGGATCATTGGATACATGTTTTTCCTTACTCTAGTGGCATTCCAAGTGAATGAATTTATTTTAAATTCTGTTACAACAAATTGTACCTTTTCATTCCAAGAAATGATTCAGTAATCATATTCAATTAAATTCTTCGTCTACACTTGATTTTTTGCTTCAGTGTTTTATCAACATTACAGGTAGCCATTTGTAAACCATTGCCATAGTTTGTTCCTCCATTCACCTAATCAGTCAAGACTCCACAACCCCTAATCAAATTTTTTGCCCAATTCTTAAGAATTACTGCAACATTCCTTTAAGTTAGTAACTAAAATCTTGTATCAAATGGTCGATCCTCGCAATCAAAATTCTAGAAGATGAGCAACTAGGTTTGGTGGGTTGCAAGAATAATTTTTATGGTAGAGTTACTATATCTAAAGGTGATACATCGACCACCACGTTGTCGATTTTACATCAAATTTTTTTAAAAAATATATAAAAATTGATTTGTTCAAATCAACTTTTTTCCAATAGGAAAGAATTTATGATTTTTCCTTTGTTTCTCATGATGATTTGCAAAGCATTTGAATAATTGAGACATTGAATTTGAATCTAGGTTTCCTTCGTGTTTTCTCTTAGAGACATATTTCAATCTAGTATTGGTTAAAAACATAAACCCAAAGTTGGATATGTATTTACAATCTGCCACAAAAATATTGGAGGTCAAATATCATCTTCACATTCACTTTAGGTAGTGACCCTTCTTTATCTCCAGATGAAGAAATCAACTCAAAAACATTGAGACATTTTGCTTGAGTATTGTTTGATTTAGACACAAGAATTGAGAGGGCGCATTCATGTTAAATGTGAATGTATATTTTTTCTTTACCATTTGCTCAAAGATTGATAATGAAAAATTACCATAGTTATATGAATCCTACAAGGTTGTAGTGCATTCTATAGATAAATATAAAAAAAGATTCTAATGTCCATGGAATAACTCACTTTGTTGAAGATACGATATGAAAAATAAATTGGTAAAGAAGCATGTTTCTAAAATCATTGTTTCTCAAGGAAATGTCGATAATGAAGGCACAAACAAGGGTAATAATACTCATCAAGTTGTTAACTCTACTTTGTGGGGTCATACTTTCATTGTTGAATTAGGAGGCACAACATTTATTTAAGAATCTTCTCTTTCCAATCAAGACAAAATTAACAAGAAATCGTGATAAAAATTCAGATTCAATTGATTTTGGGAATTAGAAACCATTTTGGAGGCTCTTCAAGAATCTAAGGTCCAAGCTACACAAATTGTAGATAGTCCTAAAAATATAATTCACAAGGTATTTGATTCTACCTTATCTGATTCTGCTAACACAAAATATTTATGAAAGGGTCATCATTATCCAAATATGTGTATTGTAGGTCTTTGGAATGATGTAATGTCGGAGGAAGACAATTATCAAATATCTTCTGATTTGAAAGTTAATTTACACTCAAACACTATAATGTTGAGTATGACATATCCAAATGTTATTGTCACTAGTGATAATTTAGATCCCACGATTTATTATGACTTGAAGTTATTGTAGAATTTTTTGAAAGATAGAGATGTTAGCAAAACATCTTGTAGGAGATATACTCATGAGAGAGAGTAAACAACAACTATATGATATTTGTATATTTGTTCTGCTATCAATGATGAAAATTTTACAAAGGTGATTTCTAAGATAAGAAAAAAGAATATGCACAAAGAAGCCAAAATATATAATACATGTGCAAGGGTCAACAAACCTTCTTAATTCGAGGATTTTTAATATTTTTTTTGGCTTAAATGCAATTTTAGTCCTCCTATTTTAACTAATTTATAATTTTGGTCCATCTATTTTAACTGATTCATAATTATGGTCCCTATATTCCTAATTTTGCAATTTTAGTCTTCCTTTTAATTGATTCTTAATTTTAGTCCATCTATTTCTAATTTCACAATTTTGGTCCCCCTATATCTTAAAATTGAGATATTTTATTCTATCTATATATTTTAATTAATAATTAAAGCTAGTAATTTAAATTAATATTAATAATCTTTATCACAATTATACTATTTATATATATATATATATAAAATTATTGGCTCTAATTATTAATTAAAATAACCATAATATGAAATAAGGGGTCAAAATTATATTTTTACTGTTTAAAAATTATTGTGAATGTATACTTTTATTTATTTTTTAAAAGGTGTACATAAAATCACAATTATTTTTAAATAGGTAAAAAATTGTATTTTCAACCATCTTATTTTATTTTGTGTTTATTTTAACTAATAGACTTAATTGCAGTTTTGGTTCCCCTAGCTGAATCACGAAAGTAGTTCCCCATTTTATTTATCTCAGTTTTGATCTCCCATAGATTTCATGTACAATTGTTGCACCACGAGATCTTGAGGTATGTTGTGATTTATATAAGCGCAAAAAAATGACACTTTATGAAATTTTGGACCAAAATTTTGTTTGAAGACTAAAACTAGAGATAAATAAAATGGGAGGTGGACTATTTTCGTGAGTCAACTAAAATAAGGGGACCAAAACTATAATTAAACCTAATTAATAATAAGAGCTAGCAATTGTTTTAAAAATTATTTTTAAAATATGAGTAGTGAATTTTATTTTTTAAAAACATGAACTACAATTTTTTAAAAAAAAAATAAGTCCAAGTAATCGTTAAAAAAAAAACAACGTCATCATTGAGCGAAATAATATTAATAATTAAATATATAGGTAGGACAAAAGTATCAATTTTAAAAAATAGAGGGGCTAAAATTGTGAAATTAGAAATAGAGAAATCAAAATTAAAAATTAGTTAAAATAAGAGGATTAAAATTGATAAATTAAAAAATAAGGGATCAAAATTATGAATTAGTTAAAATAAGAGGACTAAAATTATAAAATAAAAAAATAAAAGGACCAAAATTACAAATAAATTAAAATAGGGGGACTAAAACTATATTTAAGCCTTTTTTTTTCTTTCCTTGTATTAAGTTTGTGTTCCTCAATTTTTATTTTTCCTTGTTTCTTAATAAATTTGCAGCTTATTTTAAAAAAATTTACTCTTTAGGAGAAATGAATAATTTATGTTTTCTTCTTTAGTAACATAAAATATGTACAATACTTAAAATATTTTGGCCAAAAAGTATTGTCTAAGGTACACAAATAAAAGAATTTTGTACCAGACACAAGTTTATTTTTTACTATGGTATCAAAAAGTCCTATCTAATCAATAGAAAAATTTATTATTTTAATGGTGAAACAAACTTACATGATACAAGACTTATCTTATTTGTGGACCATAAAACTGAAAAAAACAAAAATTGATCCACTCAAATACTTTGAAATTGGCCCTATGAAAAAGTACAAAGAATTTTTTTAATTGAGCCGCATATATATTTAAAATTGTCCCTATCTATGAAGCAAATTGGAAGAAGGAAAAAAAATTGATACATTCAAAATACTTAAAATTGGTCCTATGAAAAAGTAGATAGAATTTTTTTTAAGGGAGCCACATATATCTTTTAAATTGGCCCTATATAGTAAGCAAATTGGAAGAAAAAAAAACTGATACAGTCAAAATACTTAAAATTGGTCCTATGAAAAAGTACAAAGAATTTTAAGTGAGCCACATATATTTGAAATTGGCTCTAGCTAGGAAGGAAAGGAAATAGTGATTAATAACAAAAAAAAAAAATGTGTCTAATTGAGGAGATTAAAATAATAACTTCAATTCCAAAATTTCCATTATACACAACTTTATGTAACATGGAAGATATCACAAGATTATAATCTAGTTTCATTTCATTTGTCCTATTAAGGTCTACTAACTCTTGATTTCAAAGAATGGTTCCATCACTCACCTAACAAAGTAAAACGACGTGGTAGCGAAGCACTTTTCATCTTATATAAGTGATTGTTGGACAGTCATTTGTGAATGCAACTTAAGGATTTGAAGTTGTAAAAGGAAAATAGAAAAGTGAGTGAAAATGAATTATTGGGTTCGTGTACTACTTCTCATTTCTTGCATTCTTCCAGCTTTGGTCGAGTGCAAAGTTAGGCACTACAAATTTCATGTGAGTAACGTTTTTTCTTGATCAATGTTTGAGTTAATTTAATAACTATCATGCATGTAAAAAAATAGTTTGCATGTTTAATTATATTAATTTTAATGTTTTATCATGTCATAACTAATATTAGTTCTAAAAAACTTGCATGTGAATGATTATAGTTGGATTAATTAGTTGAAAAAAACATCTTGTAAAACTCTCAAGGAGTTGAATGTTAATATTTTCCAATTGACAATGTAAAATATTTATAAATTACAATTGTGTATTCCCCTAACCTATAATAATTTTCATATTCAAAAAACAAAATCCTAAAAATAGTATCACTTTTAATTTTTAATGAATAATATGTGCTCATTTCCAAACTATTACTTCTACTATATATTTATCATAGCAAAAATTAAACAATGATTAGTAAAGTTATTTAGACATGCATAATGAAAAATTCTCTCATTTTATGTTTCATTGTTTTATTTTTTTTAAGGAAACCATTCGTCCTTTCTTTTATCGATTACTAATTTGTAGTACATTTTAACAGACAAATTTAATTTATATATATTATCAATATAAAAAGTTTTTATATTTACTTGATTTTTGTTATAATTACATATAAAATCATATCAATAATTATGATGTATTGATAATATAATTTTTTTATAATATTAAATATATATATATATATATATAATTAAACTCTTTACAATAATGTTTTTTTATATAAAATGGAATTTACTTCATTTGCGCCATTGTAAGTTTTACATTAAAGAAAAAAAATTAGAATCTGTTTTTTGGGGTACAATGTAACCTTATATCTTAATGTGTAAGATTAATTATTTTATTCTAACTCATTTTTTAATTAATCAGCACCTAATTAAGTATGGTTAATCCATCACTGAATTTCTTCCAACAACATGCAACACTCTATAAAAGTTTCCTCATGAACTAATTTTAGTAGAATTAATTATTAATAATGAGTGTAGGTGGTGGCCAGAAATATCAGTAGATTATGTTCAAGCAAATCAATTGTGACAGTTAATGGTGAGTTCCCGGGACCCACTCTTTATGCAAGAGAAGATGATACAGTGCTAGTCAGAGTTGTGAATAAAGTCAACCACAATATTACAATCCATTGGTGAGTGACCCATCAAATCGTAATGCATTTTAATTTTTGCTTCAAGTTACATTAAGCATATTGTAACAAGAATAAGACTAAATGGTCAACAAAATTAAGCATATTGTAACAAAGAATAAGACTTATTTGGTGTTTAACAAATGAAATGTATCGATTTAAATTAGTCAAAATAATTTTTACGGAATTAAAATATCCTAAAATTAATTCTAATGTTTCCGTATAAAAAAGTTATTCTAAAAATAATTAATTTAAATGGCTTTCTTCGTTACATTTTGAAGAACCCAAGGATTTTTTGTTTTATTTATTTTTTTTTAGTAAAGAAAATCTTCCAAATTTTAGATGTCAAACAATTTAAACTCTCAAATTTGAGAACTAAAAATTAGTCAATTATATTTAAATCAATAATTAATTTAGTCTATCTGTCAAAATATTTCTTTAATAAATTTTCGTGAATTAATTTACATATTAATTTTAATAGTCTCTTACTGCATTAATACAAATTTAAAGCTTTTCAAATTGTAGTGCTAAATTTTGAAAAATAAAATAATTAAATTAACCATTGTTTATCAATTTAAAAGACTAAATTTTTATTTTGAAAATCTAACAAATTAAATTAATCGATTCATATAATTTCAATTAATAAAATTTTCATTTGTCCTTAACCAATAATTCTCTGTATTTTTACTCAATGACAAGTTTGGACCTTTACTTCAAAAGTATATAATGGACCATGTTGCAAAATTTAGTACCTCTAATGAATAAAAAATTTCAATTGGTTGAATGCTAATGTAATTAATTATAATTTTCAATAATGGCAGGCATGGTATTAGGCAATTAACAACAGGTTGGGCTGATGGACCTGCATATGTAACACAATGTCCAATTCTACCAGGGAATAGCTATGTGTACAATTTCACCATTACAGGACAAAGAGGAACACTTCTTTGGCATGCACATGTTAATTGGCTAAGGTCAACTGTTCATGGTGCCATAGTTATCTTGCCAAAGAGAGGTGTCCCTTATCCTTTCCCAAAACCAGATGAAGAATTGGTTTTGGTATTAGGTAAGTCAAAATAAAATAAAAATTTACCTTATGTTGATGAATTAAATTTTGTAACTTATAATTAGTAGTAATGATTGAAATAATTTTTTTTTAATAATCTAAATTATATTTATTTAATTGGCAGTATAAAAATTGTTTAAGTTTGCATGAATTAAATCATTTGTTAATTGATCTTTTAATAGCATTCAATTTTGGAATTCTAATTTAAAGTTTTCTATGATGATGATTGATAAATTGTAGGAGAGTGGTGGAAATCTGATACTGAAGCTATTATCAATGAAGCTCTTAAATCAGGAATGGCACCAAATGTCTCAGATTCTCATACCATTAATGGTCTTCCTGGGAAAGTTTCCAATTGTTCTAATCAAGGTTTTTTTTTTTTTTTTACATTTCAATTATTCTTTTTTTTTTCTTTAATAAATCCAAATTTTGTGTTTTTGTATTTGAAAAATACTCTCTGATCTTGAATATAAGAAAAATTTTGATAAATAAAAATTGATGTATTTAATTCAAAATTTAAATCAAATACATTCTTTTATATTGATTTACTTTTTATTATATTTGATATCAGAGAGAATAACTAACTAACGAGAAACTACACCACTCACTCTGCCATCTAAGACACTGAAATTTTGTATGCATTATTGTATCTATTTTCCTTTGAACAAATTTTACTATACTAACAAAAATGAAATGTATAATACTCTTATTGATATTTTTCATATGTTTCAATATATGCAGATGTTTTCAACCTACCAGTAGAAAGTGGAAAAACCTACCTATTAAGAATAATCAATGCTGCACTCAATGAAGAACTGTTCTTCAAAATAGCAAACCACAAACTAACAATAGTAGAAGTTGATGCAACATATGTAAAACCATTCCAAATTGAAACAATTGTAATAGCACCTGGCCAAACAACAAATGTGTTATTAACAGCAAACCAAAAAAGTGGAAAATATTTAGTGGCAGCTTCACCTTTTATGGATGCACCAGTAGCTGTTGACAATTTAACAGCCACAGCAACATTACATTACTCAGGACTTACTCTTTCAAACACCCCAACTTTTCTAACTACACCCCCTCCTAAAAATTCTACAGAAATTGCTAATAATTTTTTAAACTCTCTTAGAGGATTAAATTCCAAAACATACCCTGTTAATTTACCTTTAAAAATTGATCATTCACTTTATTTTACAATTGGATTAGGGCTTCAACCTTGTCCTTCATGTATAGCTGCAAATGGTAGTAGAGTTGTAGCTGCTGTTAATAATGTAACATTTGTTATGCCAACTACTGCTTTACTACAAGCACATTATTTCAACATTGGAGGTGTTTTTACTACGGATTTTCCACCAAATCCACCCTTTTTTTTTAATTTCACTGGGAGTGGACCAAAAAATTTGAACACTGATAGTGGTACAAAGGTTTATAGGTTGAAATTTAATGAAACTGTTCAGCTTGTCATGCAAGATACTGGAATTCTTACACTTGAGAATCACCCTGTTCATCTTCATGGATTTAATTTCTTTGTTATTGGTAGTGGAATTGGAAATTATAATAGTACAATTGATTCCAAGAACTTTAATCTTGTTGATCCTGTCGAAAGGAACACAGTTGGTGTGCCTGCTGGTGGATGGGTTGCAATTAGATTCAGAGCTGATAATCCAGGTAAAAATTATGAGTTTTATATATAATTTTCGTAATTAAATTAAAACATAATAATTAAAATATGTAAATAAATAAATAATTGATGCAATGAATTTTATAAAAATGGACAATCAAAGCTGAATGCACAACTTAGCTTAGTATACTATTAAAAATTGACAAGAAAAATTTAGGAATGAGTTTTTCATATGATCTTGTTTTAATGTCTTGTATTTTACAGGAGTTTGGTTCATGCATTGTCATTTGGAGATACATACAACTTGGGGTCTAAAGATGGCTTTTTTGGTGGACAATGGAAAAGGTCCTAAGCAATCATTGATACCTCCACCAAAAGATCTTCCAAAATGCTAATATTCCTCCCATCAATTGAACATAAAATTTATAAAAAAATTGTGCCTTCCAATGCACAAAGTAGGTGTGGAGGGATACAGAGGAGCCAGGCAAAAAAAAGTGAGTGAAGGAAAAGAAAAATGTAATTTAATAAGTGAGTAGCATCATTGTTTTTTGATTGAGCAAAAGGGAGAATTTGTTCAACCATGTTTAATAAAAATGGAGTGTACATTTTGGTTTTTATCCTACAAAATTTTTAAGAGATGTTTTATATATGTATTGGAACAAACAAGTGTACACTTTTGACTTTGTTGTTTGGTTAATACAAAAAAGGTTATTTACTTCATTAATTGGTTGATCAATTTGCAAAATTTGGCATTTAAAATTATTGAAAATTTATATAATTATCGTTAGGGAATTCAAATATGAATGAAAATGAAAAAAGAAACAAGTTACAATATGAATGTAAATTTCCACACACAAAATATGGATGTAAACTAACTAAAAAGAGACAATATACAAAATGCTATTCGTATATCTAATTTCTTAGAATTTCTTAGAATGCATTTGAACTTTGAAAGAAGTAATTAAAATTCTAAAAAATTCAAAATTATAAGGGATTCAAATGCTTTAATTTAATTATCTTCATTAATAAGTTTTATTGTTTGGATAGAA
>JBBPBT010001178.1:7268931-7301136 GCA_037974875.1 Cicer bijugum | reverse complement strand
TAAAGAAAAATAATTTTAAAAAAATAAAAATAAAGAACTTTTAGTGACTTTTTGATTTTTTTTGTTTAAATTTTAGAAAGGAAAAAATTGAAAACAATTGAATACTTTTTCTTTAATTTTTAGAATATTTTTAAACAAAAAAGTAATTAACTTTTTTGCTGAAATTTTAAAAGAAATATAAGAAATTTTAAAAAAATGTATTCATCTCTGTTTTATTTCAAAAAATATTAAAGTGGTGTTACTTAATTTAAAATTTAATTTCTACATCACCATGATTTTCCACACCATCATGTTGAGATAACTTAAATAATTGTCAAATCATCAAATTGAAACTCAAATTTTGAAGGGGAATAAATCTTCACAATTTTGAAATTAAGGAGACCAAAATTGCAGATAAAAAATTAGATGACGAAAATTGTGATTTGGTAAAATGGAGGATCTCAACTACATTTTAACCTAAAATAAATGAATGTTGTTGAAATAAAATGAGATAAATTTATTGATGGAACTCATTTAAATTTTTTTGCTATGCTGAGTTTGAGGGGGTTGGTTTAGGGCCAACTTTTTGTCTGAAATCAACCCTCTAAATTATTAATTTTCATTTTCTTTTATTTAAATTTGTGATTTGTACACATACTTAGTTTTCTTTCATTTGTTTTTTGTGATTTCATTGTCTTAGTGCGATGTCGTTTCGGTTTTATATCGTATGACACTGTTGTTTGGATTTAAAATTATATATCAAACTTTGATCAAGTACAAATTCAATCAATGATTTTGATGTCTTCAACGTTGCAATTCTGAAGACATGAGTATTTTAAACATTTCAATTTTATCATATTTGTAGGCTTTGTTATATTTGTATACATTTTTTAATTTAATGCTAATAACCTAATGTTATAATTTGTCCGAAATTCTTTTTTATTTTATTTATTTTTTTTAGCAATTTTTTTTAATAATTAAAATGAATTCAAAAAGTACAAGAACTTTAACCCATATAGATGAAGTTCAAATTACAAGACAATTCAAATAAAACTAATCCCAAACAACCTATGAGATGATAATGCATTACATTGAAAGACAATTCATGGGGTTGACACACCATTCCAAGTAATGACAAGAACCTACCTTGCATTCTCTATTTAAAAACCAGCATAACGCAACAAACTTGATTTACGCTACTAATTCTTCAAAATCAACTATCCCGTTAGAAAAAATAATTTGATTATGCAAAGTCCAAATGCAACAAATTGTTGCAAACCAATTCAAACATTTTATTTTCCTGCAGCGATTTCCTTTTAGGAAATTTCCATATTGCAAGAAGTGTACCAAAGAGGATTCATGTGTTAGCATATTGCAATGGGACCAATTCACTTTTCTAGCCAAAACGTATGAAAGATTTGTGGCCCATTAAAAGTGTCAGCAAAAGTACCAAATTTCACAACCACAATGTTAAAGCGCTTGCAAAAATGAGACTATCATATGCAATGAAAACATTGAGTGATCTCTAGAGCGTTTCTCGCAATCTTGACCCCATTGATTATTTTACTCTCTGTACTTATGTGAAACAGTCCAAATAAAACGTTAGCGCATAAAATGAATAATTATGAGCATAATGGATCACCTTGCCTGAATTAGTCATCGCTCAAGTATGAGAGTTTTATTGGGTTGCCCATTAATGAGTATTTTGTACGACACTGATAAGGATTTTTTTCATAAGGATTTTTTCCATATTTTCTTCTCCATGCCACTACTTACCCTGAGCATTATTTAGTTTCTTGATTTCATTCAGCTTCCTTATTTGGCTAGCCTTACCATGGAAGAATTTTGTGTTTTTTGTCTCCATCCTTTAACCACATGACTCTACTTCTTTGTCTCTAGATGTTTTTTTTGTTTAAGAAGTTTAAAAAACTTTTAGAAAAATAACAATGCCACCGAAAAATATTACTAGGTTGAGTCGCGAACTAGGTCGCTTTCTTTAAGATGTTTCGAGGCATTGTCCAAATTGTGCAAGGCAGACTATCAACCACGAAGTCCCGAGGATAAAACAGCCAAGATACATTGTATTGGAGTTTTACTGCACAGTAGAAAACCGTTCTAGAATTACACCCTCAATATGGCAGCCGAATGAGTGCCACTCGTAATATGGCACTAAGACCACTCGTAAGAAATAGAAGAAAAAGTAAGAAGGGGGAGAAGTGAGAAAAGCCTTAGATACGAAGAGCTTTTGGTTTGATTTTTCAACTGAGGAGAACCCTCTATTTATAGAGGAAATCCACAACTGAGAGAATCAGGGGGTCCATCAGAACGTGCTCTAGGAATTGACCTCAGAACGTGCACTCAAAAATAGCGGATCTCCAATAAAATGCTCGTTTTGACTCTGACTTTTGACCGGGCAATAACAAACACGGAAGACCAAATATTAGGGTTTTGACCGGGCAAAAATAGAAGCACAAATTCAGGAAGAAAGACTGGATCAGCCGGGCCGAACCGAGCCGGACGACGGTGGCGGCCCGTGCGCACGTGTTTGTTGGTCCATTTGCTTGCGTTCTCCCTCCTTCACAAAATTGGGGTACCCCTTGGGGCCCTTCCCAAGTCTCATACCTCCACCTTATATATCCTACTAGTGAGTGATATCCCTCTTATGTGGGACTTCTTCATTTTTTCACTTTTCTACAACACTAGCTCTCACAAATGCCATCATTATTTCCAATAAATTTCCATTAAAGCATCATCATTTCCAACAATCCCCCACTTGAATTTAAAAAATAGTTTTTGAATAGCTTCAAACGCTTCTATAAGATTATGCATTAACAAAGGTGTCTCTCGACTTGAACCTTTGCATAGCAAGTAAGATTCAGATTCAACAAGCGTGACTCGTAGTCTTGAACTCTATCTCTGACGTCAAACCCACACACAACCTTTTCATTGGGTGTATTCTCAAAAGCCCGTGCATTTAGGGCCATGCACGTGTTTCCCAGTTTAGTGAACGCTCTAGGAATTCTGCCTCAAAATTCCATAGGAAGCAGCCCCCACTTCCACATTCACATAGGTGAGTCTATCACGAGTACTCCTGTAGCTAGGCACTCCACTCCCCATAGAGTATAGATCTCATTAAGAGTTTTTATTATCTCATCCTTTTATCGCTTCAGGAATCATGCTTCTCTCACATATTATATAGCATGTTCATCTCATATCACTATGACTTGTTATTACCCATTGAACCTAATTCTTGGGATCTCTAGTCTTTTAAGTCGGGTTACCATCATAAGTGACTCATTTATCTATAGGCAATAGTCCTATCCTTTTGGATGTATTTAGGACTTTCTCTCTAGCTAATCCTTTCATCAAAGGATCTGCTAAATTTTCATAGTGCGTACATGATCCACTATAATAGCTCATTTATAAAGTAATTCTCTAACTGTGTTGTGCTTACGACGTATTTGTCTTATTTTATCGTTGTAATAACGATTCTCAATTTTTGAAATTGTCGCGATACTATCACAGTGGATCAACACAATTGGCAATGACTTTTCCCACAAAGATCTCTGCTAGCAAACATCTCAACCAACTTGCTTCTTCACTAGTTGTAGCTAGTGCAATCATTTCAGATTCCATAGTGGACTGAACCAATATCGTCTGTTTCTTCGATTTTCATGATACAACACCACCGACTATATTAAAGACATAGTCATTGGTTGCTTTGGAGTCATCTGATAAGGTGTTCCAATCAGCATCGATGTATCCTTCAAGGACGACAGGAAACCTTTGATAGTGTAATCCGAGACTCATGGTCCTTTTAAGGTATCTCATGACTCTTTTGATAGCGTGCCAATGCTCCATACTAGGTGTACTAGTAAACCTGCACAACAATCCCACAACATAGGCTATGTCGGGTCTAGTGCAATTAGTGGCATACCTGAGGCTACCAATGATGCTCGCATATTCAGGTTGTCTAACACCTTCACCAGAGTTCTTGAAAAGTTTCACACTAGGATCATATGGTGTGCAAGCAGGTTTACAGTCAAAGTAATTATATTTCTTTAGGATCTTTTCAACATAGTGAGATTGATCTAATAAGATTCCCTTTTCTGACCTAGTAATCTTGATTCCAAGGATTACACTTGCTTCTCCGAGGTCTTTCATATCAAAGTGGTTACTCAACAATGATTTCACTTTATTTATATCATGAATGTTTAAACCAAATATGAGTAAGTCGTCTACATAGAGACATATGATAGTGCAAATGCTATTTTCATATTTGTAATAAATACATTTGTCACTTTCATTCACTTTAAACTCATTCGACATAATCAAGTTATCAAATTTTTCATGCCATTGCTTAGGACACCTTGTTTTTTTGTCCATGAATTACAAAACCTTCAGGTTGTTCCATATAATTTTCTTCTTCCAGGTCACCATTTTAAAATGTTGTTTTAACATCAATCTGGTATATCATCAAGTTATGAATAGCCGCAAGTGATATAAGCACCCTAATGGATGTTAGTCTAGTGACTGGTGAGAAAGTATTGAAGAAATCTATATTTTCTCTTTGTCTAAAACCTTTGGCTACAAGGCATGCCTTGTATTTATCAACAGATCCATTGGGTTTTAGTTTCTTTTCAAAATCCATTTAAAACCTATTGATTTGCAACCAGGAGGCAAGTCTACTAAATGCCAGGTCTTGTTAGACTCTAGATAATCCATTTCATCGCTTATAGCTTCTTGCCATAGATCTGCATCCAATGATGACATAGCTTCTTTAAGATTTGCAGGATCCTTTTCTAAATTATAGGCCATATATTCTGGTCCATAATCTTTAGCAACTCTTACTCTCTTACTCCTTCGAGTATCAGTTTCATCTTGTTTGTTGATTTTAGTGCTTCTTATCACATGAACTTGATTAGGATCACTTTTGTATTTAGGTCATAAAACCTATACGCTTTACTATTTATTGCATACCCTACGAATACACATTTGTAGGCTCTACTTACGAGTTTAATTCGCTTGGGATCTGAGATTCTGACATAGGCCAGACAACCCCATGCTCAAAGATAAGACAATTTGGGTTGTCGTTTCTTCATTATCTCATAAGGAGATGTTTTGCTTTTAGATTTTGGAACTCTATTCAAAACATAGCAAATAGTCAAAATAATTTCCCCCACCAATGAGATGCAACACCAGAGTTAAGCATAATTGCAACAACTAGTTCAGTAAGAGTTATATTCTTTCTTTCAGCTTTACCATTCATTTCAGGTGAATATGGTGCAATAGTTTCATGTATAATTCTTTGGGTTATGTAAAACTCATTAAACAAACTAGAATCATACTATGTTCATCTATCACTCCAAAACCTCTTAATCTTTTTACTAAATTGATTTTCAATTTCAGTTACAACGATCTTAAACATGTCAAGCGCTTCACTTTTATTTTTTATCAGATATACAAAAGTAAAGTCAGAGCATTCATCAATAAAAGTTATGATATAACGCTTTCCATTTCTGGTTAGCGTTCCATCAAATTCACATATATCATAGTGTATTAAGTCTAGGGGTTCAGATTCTGTAACTACTGATTTATGTGATCTCTTTGTTATTTTAGCTTGACTACAAAAATCACATTTTTCAAAATCCTTTGGAGATAACTTTGGAATTAAGCCTAAGTTACTTAAGTTTGAAACAACATGTTTGTTCATATGACAGAGTCTAGCATTCCAAATATTAAAATCACACAATATGTAAGTAGAAGGATACATTTTATTCATTTCAACATTCAATTTAAATATGTCATCAGTGGCGTATCATTTTCCAACAAAAATACCATTTTTAGAAATAGTGTACAAATTTGCCCCTATAGACTAAGTAAACCCTGCCTTATTGAGAAGAAACCCATAAACCAAATTCTTTCTTATTTTTGGAGTGTGCATGACATCCTTCAGAATTAAGGTTTTTCCATATGTGAATATTAGTTTGACATCTCCTATACCAACAACTTTAAAAATAATACTACATCCAATTTAAGTCGATTTTAGATTAATTCATTAAGATAAATAAATAAAGAGAGTTTTAGGACTATCAAGTTGTACTACTTGTGTCCTAACAACTCAAAGATTAAAAGATGTCACATCTAATTAATCTTTCAAAATTCGATTATAAATTATCATTGCTTTTAAAAAAAATAAAAATAAATTGATGTTAAATATTAAATAAATTTAAATAATTCTGCAAAATAAAGTCATTAGTAAACACACAAAAAAAATGGTAAAAAAAATATACATGGACTTGTAATATGATCTATTAAATAAATAAATATTTTAATAATAGAAAAACATATTCAAATGTAAACTCTTTCAAAATAACTTTTAAGTAAATAAGTGATTGAAACTAAACTCCTTTTTATATTAAATAGCACAATTCAAAGTTAAAAAAGAAAATCGATTAATACCACTCATAAATAAAATAAATGATGTTTATTATCATTTAATTACATCTATAATTATTTATAATAAATAGAAATTAAATGAAAGTTATAACAAAATTTTTATTAATTAAATGGAATAAAGTAAGTTGCAAGGCAATAATGACTAGCTAGCAAAGCAATGTTAAGTCCAACACTGGCAAGCGATCAAAGGAAGTGTTAAATCCAAACAGCCTGACAAATGGTTGGCATAAAGCGAAGATGTTTGAAAAGATGGCATAAAATGGAAACCGTAGCTGAGCATCAACAAATCCAATTTTAAGCTTTATTAACATAATAAAAAATAATTTCAACCAAAAACAACATTCACACAACCAAAACAAAACTCCATCTTTCAAATAAATTAAATCTGGTTTTAAATTTTAGCTTCCAATCTAAGCAGTAAACATGAAGATAATGAGAAGACACATGTCTTTCCAGGTACCGATGAAGACAGGGACGGTGGTTCGCGGTGGAAGTTGAAACAACGGTGATGCTTTCTGTTTCTTCTTCTTCTTCTTCTCTTTCTTTTTATGTGTTTTTCATCAATATTAATCTTAGATCTCTCTTTCCCTCTTCCTTTTTCTTTGATAGGGTGTATTTATAGAATTTTTTTATCTGTTTAGTTGTTTTCTTGCTTGCCTTGGTCCTTCTCCATCAATGTCCTTGTTTGATGTTTCGTTCTCTTTGCTCATCATCTGCATTTTTCAGCACCTTTGATGCTTTCATAATTTTAGATTATTTGTTCTTATCTGTTCATTGTTGAGCTTTTATTTGTCTTTTAGTTTCTTTTTTTTTTAACTCAAATATTTGTCTCTTTGTTCTTATCATGTGTGCAAAGGTTGACTAGTAAAAAAATGTTTTTTTTTGTTTCTCCAATTAGTTAAAACAGGTACAAATGTATCAAAGAGCATGGCTTGTGCATCAATGGCATTCAACATCAACATAGTAGGGTTTGGCAGTGAACAAAGTCAACATAGCATGGTTTGATCTGATTTAATTTTTATTGTAATTTATTTTTATCTTTACTCTTAGTTTGTAATTTGATTTGGTTTTAGAACTGTAAATAAATTTAAAATTGTAAATTTAGGAGACAATGAAAATATTTATTGTATATATTTTTATTTCCTTTTTTAAATACATATTTCCTTTTTTTTGATTTATTTTCCTTTTTGATTTATTTTTAACCAAAATGGACAAAATTAGGGTACTACAGCTGCCCCTATTTAATTATATTTTACTTGAAAAATATGAATAACAATGGTATTCGTTTTCATGTTATCAGGTAAAAGATAAGTAAATTAAGGACCTAGACTTTGTCCAATAACAAACACATGTATTAAAGTGCATTTGAAATGTTAAAGTGAGAATGATGCAAATTTTTTAGATGTGCAAAATAATCGTCTTCGGATTAATTATCGATGCGTAGATCGACAAAAATAAAGATGATCGTCTTCAGATTCGTTACTGATGCGTAGATTGACAGAAATGAATGTGATCATCTTTGGATTGGTTGTCGATGCATATATCTATAGAAATGAAAGTGATCGTCTTCGGATTGATTACCGATGCGTAGATCGACAAAAATGAAAGTGATCGTCTTCGGATTGGTTGCCAATGCATAGATCTATAGAAATGAAAGTGATCGTCTTCGGATTGGTTACCGATGCGCGGATCTATAGAAATTAAAAATGATCGTCTTCGGATTGGTTACCGATGCGTAGATCTATAGAAATGAAAGTGATCGTCTTCAGATTTGTTACCGATGCGCGAATCTATAGAAATTAAAAATGATCATCTTCGAATTGGTTACCGATGCGTAGATCTATAGAAATGAAAGTGATCGTCTTTGGATTGTTTACCGATGCGTAGATCTATAGAAATTAAAAGCGATCGTCTTCAGATTGGTTACCGATGCGTGGATCTATAGAAATTAAAAATGATCGTCTTTGGATTGGTTACCGATGCGTAGATCTATAGAAATGAAAGTGATCATCTTCGGATTGTTTACTGATGCGTAGATCGTAATTGGTCCAATCTTGAAGGTAGATAAGGAGGGGGAATAAGTATATGATATTTGCAATTCGGATGATAAGGTATGAACAATTCATCCGTGTGTGATGCATTGAGTATAGGTAAAGTGTCAATGAAGATGCATGGATCATGTGAGTATGAGTAAATTGTATGGTTTATGTGTCATGCATTATAAATTTTTGTTCTTTTATTTGATTCCCCGATCCTTATGCTTTTCTCCTTCCCAAGATTCAATGGATGAATAAAGACAAATATTGTTTCCACATGATGACTCTTCGTATCTATTGAATGACCGTTTTTTTCGAAGTGAAGCAAAAATCCATTGTTTAAAATGATTATCCTCCTTATTATTCTTCACACACTCATATATCTTGAGATTCAAACAAGTTCCCGTGTATATTTTCAAGTGTCAAAATGTTTAAATTTTTTTTTTATATTTTCACATATTTCAAATTCCAACATTTATTATTATAAAACAAAATTTGAAACAATAGAACACTCAATAATGAAATTGGATTGGTATATAAAGAGTCTAACGTACAACATCGAATGACAATATTGAAAAATGTACATTCGTTACATTGAAAGCAAAACAATTGAGGTAGGGGTTACAATGTGGGGACGAATATGTTTAATTTAGGTGGAGACATAACAAATGCTAGTCATTCTTGTAATTTAGGAATCCTAATAATCAGCTTCCAAGAATAATAACTGCCCCAGTTTGAAATGCTTGATTTTTTTTATCCCTAACTTTTGCATGCACTGCTCTTCCAAGTTTCCAATCCATCGGGATGCTCTATTTTTTTTTGCCAGGGTCGCCTTTTCAGGTTTTCAACCTAGCGAGCCCATCATTTTTTTTAAGCATAATATTTTTTGACTGCATCTGAATTTACTGGAAGTGGAAGGTCCCCTCTATCCATTTCTGCGAGTATTAGAGCTCCCCCAGAAAAAGCTTTTTTCACAACATATGGTCCTTCGTAATTTGGAGTCCATTTTCCACGAGAATCCTTTTTTATGGGCAATATTTTCTTTAACACTAAGTCCCCTTCTTGAAACACTCGAGGACACACTTTTTTCTCGAATGTCTTTTTAAGTCTTTTTTGATATAGCTGACCGTGACATAGGGCTATCATTCTTTTTTCTTCTATGAGATTTAATTGGTCAAATCGTGATTGAACCCACTCAGCCTCTTCCAATTTTGTTTCCATCAAGACTCTGATCGAGGAAATTTCAACTTCAATGGGAAGTACCACTTCCATTCCATACACTAATGAGAAAGGAGTTGCCCCTGTTGAGGTATGAACAGATGTTCTATAGCCATGTAATGCAAAGGGAAGCATTTCATGCCAATCCTTATATGTTTCCACCATCTTTTGTATGAACTTCTTGATATTCTTATTTGCTGCTTCTATAGCTCCATTCATTTTTGGACGATATGGCGAAGAATTATGGTGCTGAATTTTGAAACTATCACACAACTCCTTCATCATTTTAATATTCAGATTGGTCGCATTGTCAGTGATTATCTTATTTGGTAAGCCATATCGACAAATTAATTCTCTTTTAATGAATTTGACAACCACGCTTCTCATCACATTGGCATAAGAAGCGGCTTCAACCCATTTTTTGAAATAATCAATGGCTACCAGGATAAACCGGTGACCATTGGAAGCTTTTGGCTCAATGAGTCCAATAACATCCATTCCCCACATTGAAAACAACCATGGTGATGTTAAAACATTCAAAGAGGTGGGTGGTACATGTATTTTATCAGCATATATTTGACATTTATGACATTTCTGTACGTAACTAAAGCAATCAGATTCCATAGTCAACCAATAATAGCCAGCCCTCAAGATTTTTCTTGCCATTGTGTGTTCATCTGCATGAGTTCCAAAAAACCTTCGTGAACCTCTTGAATAATTTTCTCTACTTTTGCTTGATCCACACATATGAGGAGAACCATATCATGATTTCTCTTATAAAGCACATCACCATTTAAGAAGAAGTTTATTGAGAGCCTCCTTAAAACCCTCTTGTCGTTTTCTGAAATGCCTGATGGATATTCCTTATTCTTAACATAGGATTTGATATCATAAAACCATGGTTTGCTATCAAGCTCTTCTTCTATCGATAAGCAATATGCTGATTTATCCTTTTGTTGAATTTTTATGACCGGCACATCCTGACCGACACTTATTTTGAACATTGATGACAATGTGGCAAGGGCATCATCCAATTGGTTTTCTTCTCGAGGAATATGGTGAAAAGTGATATGCTCGAAGTGTTCTACCAATTCTTTGATATACGTATGGTACAAAATCAATTTGGAGTCTCGAGTTTCCCACTCTCCTTATGTTTGATGGATGACCAAAGATGAGTCTCCATATACCTCAAGAACTTTTACCTTTGATTCAATGGCTGCTTTAATGCCCATAACACATGCCTTATATCTGCAATATTGTTTGTGCAATCCAAACACAATCTAGTCGTAAATGGAGTGAACTGGTTCTCTAGGGAAATCAAAATGGCTCCAATCCCATGCCCTAATGCATTAGAAGCACCATCAAACACCAAATCCATTTTTCTTTATCAGATGATTCAATCTCTTCAAATAAAGTCATGATACCTTCATCAGGGAATTCACACTGCATTGATTGATAATCTTCTACAGGTTGTTGGGCCAAATACTCCGCTAGGGCGCTTCCTTTGATAACTTTTTGTGTAATGTATACCAAATCGTATTCTGATAACAACATCTGCCAACGGACAATCCTTCCAGTAAGAGCAGGTTTCTCAAAGATGTATTTAATTAGGTCCATTCTAGACACCAACAAAGTTGTATGACATAACATGTATTGCCTCAATCGACGAGCGGCCCATGCTAATGCGCAACATGTTCGTTCAAGCAGTGAATATCTTGTTTCACAGTTGGTGAACTTTTTGCTCAAATAATAAATAGCATGTTCCTTCTTACCAGATTCATCATGTTGCCCTAGTACACAACCCATTGACTCATCAAGTACTGTTAAGTACATAATAAGTGGTTTTCTAGGAACTGGAGGCACTAATATTAGAGGTTTTGACAAGTATTGCTTAATCTTTTCAAAAGCTTTTTGACAATTCTCATTCCATTCAACCTTTTGGTCTTTGCGCAACAACTTGAAAATTGGCTCACATGTAGCGGTGAGATGCGATATGAACCTGACAATGTATTCAATCTACCCAAAAAGCCGCAAACTTCTTTTTCCGTGCTTGGAGCGGGCATTTCTTGTATCGCTCTTACTTTATCTGGATCCACTTCTATCCCTTTTTGACTAACGATAAACCCAAGTAACTAGCCTGATCTCACACCAAAAGTGCATTTGGAAGGGTTTAAACAGAGTTTGAACTTCCTTAGTCGCACAAACAACTCTTTAAGGTTAACAACATGGTCTTCTTCGGTCCGAGATTTTGCAATCATATCGTCCACATAAACCTCTATTTGTTTATGCATCATGTCATGAAACAAAGTTTCCATTGATCTTTGGTAGGTTGCCTCAACATTCTTCCATCCAAATGGCATCACTTTATAACAAAAAGTCCCCCATTGTGTTATGAATGTAGTTTTCTCCATATCCTCAAGAGCCATCTTGATATGATTATACCCTGAGAAACCATCCATGAAGGAGAAAAGAGAATATTGAGCAGTGCTATCTACTAGGACATCAATGTGGGGCAAAGGAAAATCATCTTTTGGACTAGCTTTATTTAAATCCCGATAATCAACACACATTCGAACTTTTCCATCTTTCTTTGGAACCGGAACAATGTTAGCAACACATTGAGGATATTTTGCCACTGCTAAGAAACCAGCATCAAATTGCTTCTTGACTTCTTCTCTAATTTTAAGTGACATATCAGGCCTCATCCTCCTCAATTTTTGCTTAATTGGAGCACATTCATGTTTGAGTGGTAGCTTGTGTTCAACTATGTTAGTGTCTAGCCCAGGCATATCCTGATATGACCATGCAATGACATCCACATAATCAAATAAAAGTTTAACCAGCTTTTCTCGTTCACTTTCTTTCATAGACATACCAATTTTAACGAAAATGGATTTTTTTATATTTAAAAATATTTTGACAAGAAAAGAACATAATTTGTCTGACTTAAAAATACTTTAAATACGAGTTTTATGACTATCAAGTTGTACAACTTGTGTCTCAAAAACTCAAAGAATTAAAAAATGTTTCATCTAAAAAATGTTTCATCTAATATTTTTTTGGTTTATATATGAAAGAAAAAAAAAACCAAGTTATACAATATGTGACTTAACAACTCAAAGATAAAAAATAATACTACATCAAATTTAAGTCGATTTTAGATTAATTCATTAAGATAAATAAATAAATAAATAAAGAGAATTTTAGGACTATCAAGTTGTACTACTTGTGTCCTAACAACTCAAAGATTAAAAGATGTCACATCTAATTAATCTTTCAAACTTCGATTATAAATTATCTTTGATGTTAAATATTAAATAAATTTAAATAATTCTGCAAAATAAAGTCATTAGTAAACACACACAAAAAATGGTAAAAATAAAATACATGGACTTGTAATATGATCTATTAAATAAATAAACATTTGAATAATAGAAAAACATATTCAAATGTAAACTCTTTTAAAATAACTTTTAAGTAAACAAGTGATTGAAATTAAACTCATTTTTATATTAAATAGCACAATCCAAAGTTAAAAAAGAAAATCAATTGATACCACTCATAAATAAAATAAATGATATTTATTATCATTTAATTACATCTATAATTATTTATAATAAATAGAAATTAAATGAAAATTATAGAAGAATTTTTATTAATTAAATGGAATAAAGTAAGTTGCAAGGCTATAATGACTAGCTAGCAAAGCAATGTTAAGTCCAACACTCTGGCAAGCGATCAAAGCAAGTGTTAAATCCAAACAGCCTGGCAAAGAGTTGGCATAAAGCGTAGATGTTTGAAAAGATGGCATAAAATGGAAACCGTAGCTGAGCATCAACAAATCCAATTTTAAGCTTTATTAACATAATAAAAAATAATTTCAACCAAAAACAACATTCACACAACCAAAACAAAACTCCATCTTTCAAATAAATTAAATCTGGTTTTAAATTTTAGCTTCCAATCTAAACAGTAAACATGAAGATAATGAGAAGATACATGTCTTTCCAGGTACCGATGAAGACAGGGACGGTGGTTCGCGGTGGAAGTTGAAACAATGGTGATGCTTTCTATTTCTTCTTCTTCTTCTCTTTCTTTTTATGTGTTTTTCATCAATATTAATCTCAGATCTCTCTTTCCCTCTTCCTTTTTCTTTGATAGGGTGTATTTATAGAGTTTTTTTATATGTTTAGTTGTTTTCTTGCTTGCTTTGGTCCTTCTCCATTAATGTCCTGTTTGTTGTTTCGTTCTCTTTGCTCATCATCTGCATTTTTCTGCGCCTTTGATGCCTTCATAATTTTAGATTATTTGTTCTAATCTGTTCATTGCTGAGATTTATTTGTCTTTTAGTTTCATTTTTTTTTTTAAACTCAAAAATTTATCTCTTTGTTCTTATGATGTGTGCAAAGGCTGACTAGTAAAAAAAATGTTTTTTTTTTTATGTTTCTCTAATTAGCTAAAACAGGTACAAATGTATCAAAGAGCTTGGCTTGTGCATCAATGGCAGTCAGCATCAACATAACAGGGTTTGGCAGTGAACAAAGTCAACATAGCATGACTTGATCTGATTTAATTTTTATTGTAATTTATTTTTAGCTTTACTCTTAGTTTGTAATTTGATTTGGTTTTAGAATTATAAATAAATTTAAAATTGTAAATTTAGGAGACATAATGAAAATATTTATTGTATTTATTTTTATTTCCTTTTTTTGATTTATTTTTAACCAAAATGGACAAAATTAGGGTACTACAATTTCCAATAAATTTCCATTAAAGCATCATCATTTCTAACAGTTTTCCTCAGTTTGGAGGATTTTTGCATACCTGTTCTCTTTCTCTTTGTAATTTTGTAATCCCCTATTATGAATTAATGTACATTAAGTCCCTTTTTAAGTCTTTTCCAATCACCTTGGTCTCTTTATGGATGGAACATGGCATACTTGTAATCAATAGCTTCTCTTCTGTGTCTAAATTGATTAGACATCCAAGTAGAGCTGTCAAAATGGGTTAGCTTGAATGGGTCAATCCACCAAGCCTGCTAAAACACAAGGTTTGGGCCTAATAATTTCAGTCTGCATTTATCCCAGGTTTTTTAATCTGGTTTGAATAAACTCGTTACTCATTTGAGTTAGCCTGTATAGATACTGGGTAGCCCGTTACCTGCATAACCAATTTTTTAAAAAAAATTTACACACAAAAAAAGGTCCAAAAAATATCTAACCTGTCAAAATGGGTTAGCTTGAATGAGTCAATCCACCAAACCTGCTAAAACACAAGGTTTGTGCCTAATAATTTCAGCCTGAATTTTTCTATGGGTTTTTATATGTTGGGTCAATCCTACTTGTTTTTTTTCCTTGTTGCATATATCCATGGGTCCATGGTCCAATTTTACTTTCACGCTAATCACCCCCAACTTTTTACCCTTGCTTTCCTTAAAGTTTTTTTGTTGCTGTTTGTTTCAGCAAAAAGGTTTTTTGCTACAAGAGCCCGAATTATGCTCCTTTTTAATGTATGGTAAACTTCGGGAACATTGACGCCTAGCCTTTAATTAGGACTGTTTAAAAAAACTAAAAACTGAACCAAACTGCAAAATTGAACTGAATCGAACTGTTTTTGAACTGAACTGATTTATAAAAATTGACAACCGAATTATTTTCGAACTGATTTTTTAAAACTAGAACTGAACCAAACCGGTTTTTAGTTTGAAAAAATCAAATCAAACTGGTTATCAATTCGAATAAACTGAACCGAACCGGTCTTTATTTCAAAAAACTTCAATAGAATTTATCTCTTTAGAAGTAATTATGTAAAATTTGGCCTATATAAACAAAAACCTAAGTTAAACTGCTCGATTCGATTCAAAGTAATAAACTGATGCTTCACTTTATAAAACAATTCAGTTCGGTTATTTAAATTGAAAATCGGTTTGGTTCGGTTTTTTCAAATTAAAAACCATTTCAATTCAATTTTTAAATGGTTCTAGTTCAGAATTGAACTTTACTTACCCCTACCTTCAACCATAATCCATAAGCCAATTCCCTTTCCTCAATATCTTTCATAGTCTTCATCTTCGTTGACTGTCATGTAAGACTTAACATCAATTATCTTAAATTTGGCATCTCAATTCATACATCTTAATATATTAGAGGCAAGTAAATATAAAGAATAGTCTAAATCAATTTAAAACTATTGAACTATCAATCAATTATAGTTTACAATTGTTCAAACAAATTCTTAAGGTACAATAGTCCAAATAAATTCTCAAATTAAACCTTTACATAAGCTTTTAATACAACAAAGATCCTAATACATTATAACTACACAATTAAATTTGAAGTTTTCTCCTCTAGTATTAAGTTGCACCTGAACTATCTCCACCTGCTAAATTTTTAAAAATAGAAGAGGTTAGAATAAATCTTAATGAGTTCTAAAAATAAGGGAGGGGAAGGGAAATATTTAAATTATTCTCTTCGTTAAAAAACTGCATAAAATATGAAATTCTGATACATCTCAAGTTGAAGCTCTCAACTTCACTTTTTTTTTTAAAAAAACTGAACTGATATCATTCTTTTAGAATGATTTCGAAAAACATGATATGACCTTTGAAATCATTTCCTTGTAAACAAAGAAAGGTCACCCAAGTATCTCAACGTGGGTCACCAAGATAATTGAGACCTGAGCGGTAAAGGTAGTCTGACCAAATCCCAATCAACATCCTAATTGTTCTCCTTTACTTGTTCAACCATGTCTGGAATAACTTGATTCTCACCGTGAATAAGGACATTCATGATATGATTAATGTGATTGTACTGAACTTGATATGTTTTGTATGAAATGTCTTTATTATGTCATGTATGCAATGCATGCTTCATCAATAACAATTTTAAATAACTCAGCAGTATACTAAATCCCTAATAATTTAATCCTAAGTTCTAGGAAGTAAAGTAGAAACAACATGAGATTCATGAAATTAATAACTACATCAGAGTCACGAAAATGGTAACAACGTCGAAGTCATGAAAAATCATTTGGATGCAGTTTTAAAACACCTATAAGCGAAAAATTCCATTTCCTTACACTTAACTTCTCCTATCTCATAATAACCCAAAAGCAGTTTCTTTAAAGAATTTAGAACTCACAGTTTCGCATACGCATCAGAGGCAGCAACAGTAACGAACAATAATCGTGCTCGACAAGCATACTGACCTTAAATTAAGGTCTACACATTTAATTAAAATTTCCAAACGCATAATTCATTCACAACATCACAAAACAGAGATAAGTTGCATGCATGTTCTAAATTAACAGAGATAAACTGAAATTTTCAATGAAATCCCTATGTGCTAATTTCATTTTCCTCGCTATTTAAGTTATTTTCTTCCATTCCCCTTTTTTCCAAACATTTGATCTCACATGATAGAAAAAGGTAAAAAAAACTCACATAATTGTGTACTATGAATAAGGAACTTGTGTCCCAACTCATTTTTGAGCTCTTCTAATTCCAGATTCCCTGCTGCTTCAGCTCGAACTCTTGGCTGGTCATGTTTTCCTTGTTCCACTTATTTGAGTTGATTCGCAAGGATGAAGAGGCACCATTCCACATGCAATAGTTCTAGGAAGCTTTGTAGATGTTGGTGAACTTTTAGTTTTGGAAGATTTGGAAGAAGAAATTCCCAAATTGTCTTTGGCCTTTTTCGCTTATTACTGTTATGTCTATCTTTATCAATTTAAGTTTAAATAAAAAAAAACTATATTTCTAAATTTAATAATATTAATTGTAAAATCTGTATTTTATTACGTTTTAATTTGTTAGGTTATTACATGTTGCTTCCTCACAATCCTTGATTTGATGCCGTATTTGCCCACAAATGAAGCAAAAGGTTGAAAGCCTCTCATATTTGAAGAAGAAGCTACATTGGCTAAGTTGAGATCAAATGTCAAAATCCAAACAAATTGATGGTTTGTAATTCAGAGGATTAGAAGATTTCAACAAGGGATTTATGGGAAAGCATAGTTGGAGGCAAACTTAGGCTTTCAAGTTTGTAACGACCTTATTCAAGTTTATGTTGTTTTTGTCAAAAGAGCTCTAAATATAGAAGCTCAAAGTTAGACAATTAATTAAGTTTGTTGGTACTAAGATTTGGATTGGGTGCATTCCCAACCATCATGTAAACCGTATTGTCCCTGTGAGTGTTCTTTTCTATTGATATGAAGTTGTTTTCCAATAAATAAAAAAAGTTTACAAACAAAGGAGTAATATAGTTCAACATCAAGGTACAAAAGAGGTCTTTTAAGAGTGGCCTAAACCATTTAGATATTAAATAAGTTCATCCAAAAATTTGTTGGCAAATAAATTATTTAAAAGGTCTAAAACAAGAGTATTCAGTGGCCTCCCCTTGGATCATGCTTGCCCAACTCATGAATACATATATATATATATATATATATGTATATGTGTGAGACAAAAAGTCAAACAATTTGAATCATTCAATCAAATAAATAATGAAAACAAAGAATGCATGATAGTGTAAAGTTATTTTACATTAATGTAATTATAACTCGTTATATATTTTAAATAATTAGATAATTATTGTTGATTAAAAAACTCTATAATACGATAAGGTAGATTGAATGTTATAATTTAATCGTCAGTACACTACTTTTGCACTCTTAAATAATATACTATTTGATTGACTTTTTTACTCCAATTAAAAAGTAAAAAAGTAAACCATAAAATTTTAATTCAAATAACACCCTAACAAACATTGGATTCACAAAACGTAGTTTATCTATAATTTTGTGTAGTATAATCCTTATTTTAAACACTTAAAGGGTCACACTAAATTCGATCTACATTGTCTGATTTTTCTAATATTTACATAAAATACATATACAAATACATTGACAAAAAAATAAAATAAAAAAAAGACATATATATCTAATTTGATTTGAGATTTTAAATTAAACGGATCAAAATATCTCATTTTCCTAAACTTATAATTGATGATTTAGTACGAGCTCATTGGATCCGTCCATCCAATTAGTCCATAGTGAATACTATTATATTATTTCGAAAAATTAAAAGACTAAATTGAACAATCATTATAAATTTAGAACCAAGTTGCCTTGTCTATTCATTGTGTCCTTTCACTTGTCCTTATATAGTTTTTTGCACTCATATAATTGTGCAACACCACTTCGGTTTCTATCAAATGTCAATGTTTCATCTCATGGCATCCATCTAGATTCCCAATTCCCCCCAAAATGAGTCCACGCCTTCCCCACCTCAATTAAAGATTATCCTTTTTCAACACTCACTCACTCACTCACACAATTAACTAATCGATCATTCACAACTCTCTTTGACTTTTCACCTCTCTCTTCTCTCTCCACTAGTCCATGTTCCATAGATCATTGTCTCAACATAATTGACACATTTTTTTCTATTAACTTCTTTGGACTTTTCTCTACACTCCAAACCACAGTCTCTTTTTAAATACATTTTAATATGCACCATGTCTACCGTGGGTCACTTATGAAAAAATGTTTAAATGATATTAGTTATAAAAAGTATTTAAATGATATATTTAAAAATAGACGTTAGTGATAATTTTCATTTTTATATTTAAGATAATGACATAAATGATATTGGTTCGATTGAAATAAAGAAATATAAATATATATCGCATATTGAATCAATATAAATTATATCATAGTTTTATTCATAAAATGAGGAGCATCACAAGCTATTACTTCTAAAAAGTATTAGTTCGATAATTTTTAAGTACTAGTCTACGATGGATCACTTATAAAAGTGAAAATTGATGTATCGAAGAACTCATTCTCTTTATAATATTTTTCTCATTTCTCTCTTTTCAACAATCCCATATTATTTAATCTCCACTCCATAAGCATCTATTGCATTGAAATTTCAATTTTTCTATTTCGGTTTTGAATTTTGACCTTTCTTAATTCTTTTTTTTTAATCTTGGGTGATGTTTATTTCTTCTCTTACATCTATATAATTTTGAGTGGTTTATACGCTTTTTCCATAAGATTTTGAAGAGATAACTTTTTCTCTCACAATTATTAATCAGGTGCGATCATATCAATATTCTTCTCTGTGTGGCATGATTGTTATTTATCACACTACAAATAGATAGAACAATGAAGAGGGGAATTGAAGTTCTTTCACCATCTTCTTATTATCATCATCTTCAAAATTCCAATTGGTTGTTCCTAGAGAGTAAGGGAATTATTACCGAATGGACTTTAGAAGAAAACAAATTATTTGAGAATGCTTTAGCTTTATATGGTAAGGACACTCCAAACCGTTGGATGAAGGTGGCAAAAATGATTCCAACTAAGACTATTGGTGATGTGATGAAACATTATACAGATCTTGTAGAAGATGTGAGTGTTATTGAATCAGGGTTGATCCCCTTTCCTATTTACTCTACTACTAGTTCTTTCACTTTGGAATGGATTAAAAATCAAAACTTTGATGAGTGCAACAATTTTTTTAGTGTTAATGGCAAAAGGGATTTTTCCAATAGGCCATTAGAGTATGATAAGAAGAAAGGAGTTCCATGGACTACAGAAGAGCACAGGTATTTGCATTGCACACATTCATAGGCCTAATTTTTGTTCTATTTTTTATATTGTTTCCTCACAAGTCACCTTCATTTAGATAATGTCTAAATATATTTCTCTTTCTCTCTCTCATATAATAGATGAAGACTTTTTTCTTTTCTAAGTAGTTTTGACTTTTGAGTAATTGTTTCATGTAGTTGGTTTAATTAGAATTCAAGTAAATTTTAGTTATTTTTCAAATAAAAGAGTTAATTTTTGTTACTATAAAGGTTTTAAATATGGGTTATGCATAACGACTCATAGAGTGGTTTGATGGGTTGAGGGAGCTGGATTGTCATGTACATCATGAATTCAACTTCATATGTTTTAATAAATTTAACAATGAATTATTAATATTGACTATTTTAAAAAAATAAAAATAAAAAGGTCATGCATTAATGTTGCATCATGATCTATAATATTGTAAAAAATAGAGGTAAATATTGTTGCTACATTACTATTGAAAATAATATGAAATTAACTTGGTCAATTTTAGCTGCCAAATATTTACCTAAAATCCAAGAATTTATTGTCTCGGGTGATTTTAATTTCCAATGGATTATTTGCTAATTAAACCATCAAATTCACAGGAAATTTCTGATGGGTCTAAAGAAATATGGTAAAGGAGATTGGAGAAACATATCTCATGATTTTTTGACAACAAGGACACCAACACAAGTTGCAAGTCATGCACAAAAATATTTCCTAAGGCAACTTAATGGAGGGAAGGATAAAAAAAGATCTAGTATCCATGACATCACAATGATGAATCTCATAGAGACAAAATCCCCTTCATCACAAATTAACAAAGCTACTTCTCAATTGGTTAAACAAGAATGTGACTTGAAATTTTCATATGAAAATGTGCCTAATGTTTTCAATTCAACAAATGAGAACATGTTCACGACACCATTAATGTGTGACATTTCATCATATGGATCTAAACCACAAGACCAATGTTTGCTTAGAGATTCTCTTCATGGATGCCAATTTGGACCTTATGATACTATTATGCAAACGTAATAATTGTTGCTACATTAGTGAAACTATATATATATAAGGTTGATTCAATAACAGGATAATTTTTTTTTTTATCATAACAAACCTAACTTATTTCATTAATAATCATATTCTCACATATATTTAGTAATATTTTTAGTCTCTATAAAATTTTAAAATTTTTGTTTTTAGTCTCCTTAAAATATAATATATATTTTTGCACAATTTTTTCAAGTATACTTAGAAGTTTACAAATAGTTGATCCATTAAAATATAGAATATTTAAATTTGAGAGATAAATTAGATGTAATTTTTTAAATGCTATAAACTCAAGATAAAAATAACAAAAATATGAACCAATTAATCAAATTTTAAACTCATTTCTTGTAGGGGAACTTTTATAATGATATAAACATAACTTCTAAAAACTCTTTTGAAAATATTGGTGACATTTCAACAAAGATTAAAACTATTTGTACAATAATTTTGTTGAGATTAATTTTTTTTTATTTTTTTTATAAGAATCAAAAACAAAATTATAAAATTTTATGAAAATGATAAAGTTATTTAACCATATACTTTAATAGAGTAACTATGTCGTATTTTAAAACAATATAAAGATATAAGATAATCTACAACTCTCTCGATTTAGATTCTTTATATTTGTTCTATGTTATGTGAGTACTTCAGCGATATAACCCTCGTTATCAAATTAAGCTGAAAACAATTACATAGATAGATCAAACACTACATATTCACCAAAACTTAAAAATATATAATGTATTAATTGTGTATTATAAAATAAAATAAAAAAGAATTAAATATACGAGACATCTAACATAAATAAACTCTTACTCACATTTAATATATCAAACATTTAAACGGTAGACCATATTATCATATTTGCTTGCTTGGATTTATAAATAAATAAAAAATCATATTTAAAATTGCTGAGTCATGAAACAAGTATTCAGAGTGACACAAACATATTTAATTAATTACATTACTTAATTCCATCAAACTAAAACAAGAAAATAGTGGATACTAGTTGACTGATTTTGATTCGGGATCTAGACCATAGATGTAATTAGGACCACTGCTTTTGGCATCTAATGCTCTACACTATTTCCTCTGCACTTTATTCACTCAATTTTTCAAGTCTCTTTTGGCATGTAGTGCATCTTTACTTAACAATTTTTAATAATGCATGTTCATGTTTCCAATGTTAATTTCACTAATCTTTATTTCATATTTATTTTTTTTACTCAAATTTATGTTTTCTAAAAAATGTGTTTCTCAAATTTAATTTTAAATATAAGTAAATAATGTTAAAGAAAACTGAAATAATTGATCCAATGAAATAGTTAGTAATAAGATTTTAAATAGTAGTTGTAATCATGTTAATGATTTGTGATTTTGACTAATACAGATGATTTATTAGAGATTATTATTGTCACTATGTAAATTAATCACAATATTACATAAATTTTATTAAACTATTTGTATTATCATATAATATATAACACTAATTAAAATATGAGAGAATATCATATATTTTTATTTATTTGAAATAAAAAGAAAAATGAGATTCTCAATTGTTTTTATAAATGGCTTTACATCGCATTTTTCAGGGATTTTACTTCACTTCATTAAAATGGAAAATAACTGGAAGGGTCATCAACTACTCCATAGTCTTTATCTTTTGCTCTCCCTCTTCGTCGTCGTGAACCTTCTCATCAGTGGCAGACCTTTTTAGGAGCATGCAGGCAGAACCACATCATCCCAAATTTTTTTTCTATTTTTTTTTTCATAAATAATAATGATAAATTATTAAAATAATAGTGATAGGTTACTAAAATATTTTCAAATCTTTAGGGTTTTAAGAAATTGATATCGCCCTCCTCTCTTTTCTCAATTCTCTGCTCATATTGTTATTATTAAAACAATATTGGGATATGCAACTTAGATTAACCAACAAAACAGAAAATAAATAATTGTAGAGAAAAAAATGAAAAACGGAGAATGTTCAGAAAAACAGAAAACAAAAAACGGAGATTGATTATCGTTCTCCGTTTTCTGCAGTTTTGTATAAAACAGTTTTTCTTTCTGCAATTTTCTAAAACCAGTTTTCTCTATCAATGCAAACAAAAATAAAGAAGGGTAAGGGAAGAATAACACCAAGAATTTACGTGTTCGGTCTCAATTGGTGTGACCTACGTCACGGGCAAGCAAACAAGATTAATCCACTATGAATGATTGAATGTTACAAGATTAAAGCCTTCTCAAGATTGATCTCCTAGTATCTATCACTGTTTATGAACCAGCAATACTAGCCTTTCTCTCAATCTTTCTTTTCTCCCTTTAATCTTCTCTATCTGATTTTCTATGAATCATAAATTGCATATGCCTCACTTAGTTTTTTCACTCTTGCTATTATAGCAACACCCACATAGCTATTACCACTACAACTCTTCCTTTTTAATACCACTTTTAACACATTCTCTTTTGACTTGGCTGCTACCATATTACAGCTTTATTTATAGTATACAAGAGCAAACTAACTAACTACCTATCATAACTAACATGGCCAAAGGTAGTTATAATAACCACTAAAGTTTAACCAACTTTAGTTAGATGATTTGAGACACACTTTCACAATTCTCCGCATTGACTCAATATCATAATAATTTCATCATTGTCCTTGCTGACATTGTACCAGTAGGATGCTTTACAGAAAATAATCTATTTGAGACTTATCCCCACAATTCTCCACTTTGACTTAATATCATAATAATTTATTCATAGCCTTTGCTCTCAAGAACATCCCAAGACAGATTTTGATTTTGAATTCGACCTATGCTTATTTCCATTTGATCCTTTCATGTTTGTTCTTCCTCTAGTTACATTCAGACTTTCAGCATGATTATCATTCTTGAACTCAATTATTTCATAACTTTCCTTTTTCCGGATGGAGGCTTGCACTTCTTCAAGAGTAATTGTTTGCTCTCTTCCAAACATTATAGCATCCTTGAAATGTTCATAAGAACTTGGTAGCGCTCTAAGCAAGATTAGAGCTTTGTCTTCATCATCTAGGTTGACTTTTAAATTCTCTAAATCATCAAGGATCTTGTTAAAATCAGCAAGTTGCATTGTAATTGGTTTCTCTTCATCCATTTTAAAAGAGAACAACTGCTATTTCAAGAAGAGCCTATTTGAAATGGATTTAGTCATGTAGAGAGACTCAAGTTTATGCCATAAGGCTGCTGCTATTGGTTCCCTTGCAACCTCCCTCAAAGCGTTGTCTCCAAGACACAAGATGATTGTGCTCTTTGCTTTTTCAATCAGTTTTTCCTTTTCCAGTGCAATCATTATTGCAGGAAGACCCGATTCACCCTTCAACGCATTCACCAAGCCTTGTTGTACTAGAACAACATGCATCTTTATCTTCCATAGACCAAAGTCGTTTGATCCATTGAACTTCTCAATGTCAAATTTTGTGGTTCCAATCATTGTTGCTCCCCTTCCCACAGACGACGCCAAATGTTAAAACAATATTGGGGTCTGCAACTTAGATTTACCAACAAAACGGAGAATGTTTAGAAAAATAGAAAACCAGAAAATGGAGATTGATTATTGTTCTCTGTTTTCTGCAGTTTTGTATAAAACAGTTTTTCTTTCTGCAGTTTCCTAAAACCAGTTTTCACTATCAATGCAAACGAAAATAAAGAAGGATAAGGGAAGAATAACACCAAGAATTTACGTGTTCGGTCTCAATTGGTGAGACCTACGTCACGGGCAACCAAGCAAGATTAATCCACTAGGAATGACTGAATGTTACTAGATTAAAGCCTTCTCAAGATTTATCTCCTAGTATCTATCACTGTTTATGAACCATCAATACTAGCCTTTCTCTCAATCTTTCTTTTCTCCCTTTAATCTTCTCTCTCTGATTTTCTATGAATAATGAATTGCATACGCCTTAGTTTTTTCACTCTTTCTAATACAACAACACCCACATAGCTATTACCACTACAACTCTTCTTTTTAATACCACATCTTCTCACTTCTCTTCTGACTTGGCTGCTACCATTGTCCTTAAGATCAAAATCAAAATCTATCTTGGGATGTTCTTAAGAGCAAAGGCTAGGAATAAATTATTCTGATATTGAGTCAAGGTGGAGAATTGTGGTGATAAGTCACAAATAGATTATTTTCTGTGAAACATAAAGCTGTTACAATGGCAGCAATGACAATGATTGAGTTATTATGATATTGAGTCAAGGTGGAGAATTGGGAAAGTGTGCCTCAAATTATCTAACTAAAGTTGGTTAAATTTTAGTGATTGTTATAACTACCTTTGGCCATGTTAGTTATGATAGGTGGTTAGTTAGTTTGCCCTATATACTATAAATAAAGCTGTAATATGGTAGCAACTATGTGGAAAAAGTGAGCAGAGTTATAGTTGTAGTGGTGATAGCAATGTGTGTGTTGTTGTAATAGCAAGAGTGGAAAAACTAAGTGAGGCATATGCAATTCATGATTCATAGAAAATCAGAGAGAGAATATTAAAGGGAGAAAAGAAAGATTGAGAGAAAGGCTAGTATTGCTGGTTCCTAAACAGTGATAGATACTAGGAGATCAATCTTGAGATGGCTTTAATCTTGTAACATTCAATCATTCATAGTGGATTAATCTTGCTTGCTTGCCCGTGACGTAGGTCTCATCAATTGAGACCGAACACGTGGGGCTCAATAGTAGACCGCCACGATCAGGCTCATTCAGTTGTACTTCCCCGAAATCACTAAGCTTGTTAGGCCCTACCTATATGATGACAATATAATCTCCACTTCAAACAAATAACATCAAGATTCTCCCTTCGTTGACCTAGGCTACTCACTCCATTAAGAGAACCATCATTGGCACAAGTCGAATTCATCACTATTCAATTTAACACAATATGAAATTCATCATATAAAAGTTTCTAACTCATATTTTAACCTCGCCAAATTCAAGTTTTCTCATTAGTCCATTATTACTCAAAACACTTCAGTTGTATGTATCGAGCCTCAAATGAATTATGGGAAATACGGTTTTCCTGTTCATCTCGCTTAATTTACACTCATGAATTCAAACTCACTCTCACTCCATACCTTGGTTTGACTCTTTCGTATGATATAAGAAACATAATAATTTTCAGTAGTCATCACATGTCGACAATGTGCAAGGAACGAGTCCGAAAGCATCGATGAATTTGCAGAGTCAATGAAACATGACTGATAATTTATGCGAGCATAAAAATGTTACATAATTAATAAAAATATTAGGCGAAGAAATATATTCAAAATTTCATGAAATAGGTTATTAGAAAAGGCTTCACCGATATGCTGGAGCGCCGATGTAAGACCCTTAATTTTGAATCCTAAACTATACAATTTTAGGGTATTTTGTGTTGAATTTCTTAGGCTTTTAGCCCAATTTTTGGTATTTAGTGAGTTAAATGTCAAAAATATATTTTTTGGAAATTGGATTAAAATTATTTGTCAGAAAATAATTTATTTACGTTGCGAAGAATTTAATACCGGACAGTTTTGTTACAAATACCACTCGTTGATGAAAATTTATCTGTCAATTAATTGAGTTATGACAAGAGTAGATATCTTTTTTTGAAAAAAATAATTGAAGAAGAGATGTGTATAAGAGTTGTTAGATATTTGTTGGTTTAGTTTTAATTATAATATATATTATTAGTAAGTAACATGTGTCTTGAGTATGTATATATATATATATATATATGAGAGGAAGGCAAGGCAAGAAGGAGAGAGAAAGCAAAATCCATTTTCCAAGGCCTCGCTAGTTTCTTCTCCATCTTTCTTCTGTTTCCATAAACAAAAACAAAACCATAAAACATAAATCCTCATTTATCTATTAGATCTAAGCTTCTATTCAAGAAGTGACAGAAAAGAAAGTTGCTCATTGCCACACTGCGGTACTAGTGAGCTAGTTTTTGAAGTGACGTCACGAACTTAAATTTTACCGGAATTAATCGCGGTGCCGTAATCGCTTGTTAAAGCTACAACGGAGGTAAGGACTCCTTCCAAACTTTTAGTTTGCATTTAGGGCATTATTTGTGATATTGTGGAAAAGAAATTTGATGTATTTGAGGTGTGATTTTTTGAAAAATTAATTTAATGTGATTATGTGTAATTTAGTGGAATTTAAATTTGAGGTGTGGTTTGTGGTGATTCAAGTTTGGTGTGATTTATATGTTCATAATTATTATTATGAATTTTTGAGAAGTGATTTATTTGTCGATTTTGTAGAAAATGAATTGATGAAATTTGGTGGTTTATGTGTAAAAATGTGGAATTTTGAAATTGGGTGAGTTATGTTTGAATTGTTGAAATTTAATTGAGGTGTTATATGTGTGTTGTGGAATTGAATTAATTGAATTTGGTGTGAATTGGAGGTAGTTAAATTCGATGTGTTTGAGTTACGTAATGAGTTATTTTCAAATAAATGAGTTTGAACTGAAGTTGAAATTTTACGAAAAATTTAGAGTTTTTAAAGTTGTGAAAAAGTTCAATTTTAACTTATTTAAAGAGTTTGAGCAAAAAGACAGATTGAAATTAAAAATGGTTAGAGTTTAAAATGTTACTCTTTTAATTACTCTTTGATTGAATTTAAAAAGAAAAAAAGTTTATAGTATTTAATTAACTCAAATATTTTGGTACTTTAAAAGTCGAGTATGTGAATATTAAATTTAGACAATATTTGTTTTAAGTAAATAATATAGATTATTTAATTTTAAGAGTTTGGTGTGTGAGAAAGATTTAATTTTAGGAATTTTGTTGCGTGTGGATTAGCTTTATTGTAAACAAATTGTTATAAATATTCATGTTTATGTAGTTAGCTCCTTGAGTCTCGAAAAGGAATCGAGACCGTTGGCACAAAGTTAGCGGTGGGGAGAACTCTGATATATTAATATTGTTGTGGTGATTTATGGTTGAAAAATTTTGGAGATTGAATATGGGGGATTAATGTTTGAATATTATAATGACTTGTGTTTGGTGAAATTGATGTGTTCATAATTAATATTATGAATTTTTAAGAAAAAATTTAAGTGTTGATTGGTGGAAAGAGAATTTAATTCAATTTATGTGTGGATTGGTGGAAAATGAATTTAATTTAATTTGTGTGGATTGAATTTGGAAATGTGATTTACGTGTGTTTGTGGAAATTGAAATTGGTGTGAATAAATATGTTTGAGTATGCTCTGCGTTGTATATGAAAAATCATTAGTGTAAAATGAGTATTAAAAATGGGGAATCTTTTAATAGCTGCATTTACTTAATGATTGTGGTGAAAAGAGTCAGAGTATGCTCATGCATTTCATAGTACATGGTGATCAGGATGGGACCATGGTGATAGTGGTGACCGTGATGGGCCACAGGATGATGCCATGTGAATTGTTGGTTCATCTTATCCTTGCGGGGATTGTCGCGTCGTGCTGATCTGTGAGAGATTGCACTCTAGAATGTGCTGATCTGTGAGCGATTGTACTCGAGAAAATTGTGTTGGTCTGTGAGTGACTACACTCTTGTATGTTGTGTTGGCCTGTGAGAGACTGCACGCTAGTAAATCATGCTGATCCGTGAGAGATTGCACCTCGAAAATTAGTACTGGTCTATGAGAGGCTGTACAATTATAATTTACGCCCCTCGAGGAATGTTTTGGTTTGGAATTTCGGAATCATTCATTTTGGCATATACGCATTGCATTAGGGTGCTTGGCACGCGAGTCATGTTTGTTATACTTTGATGATTATATATACGTATTCAGTTGTTGTTGTGATTTATCGTAATTGTTTTGAGGTGTGAAGTTGGGTTGATTAAGTTTTGATGTATTTATGTGTTCATAATTGATTTAATGAATATTCGATGTGTGATTGAGGTGTGATGTTGTGGAGATTAATTTGGTGTTAATTATGTGTTCATAATTGATAATATTAATGTTTGAAGTATTGATTGATTCAGAGCCATTTTAAAATTGAAAATCTGCATTTTCTCAATTGTATTCGGCTACGACAGTGCAGTTTGTTAAAACTTCATTTTTCAACATCGTTTATGCATTTTTGGACATATGAAAACCCTTTCGAAGAGTATGCTAAGTTGAAAGGTTATTTTGTGCATTTGAAATTTAAATGCTATGTGATATTTGTTAATTTTGGTTGGTGACCTTTACAATCATTGTGGAAACTGGGCTTTGCCCTCATATGAGAAACAGGAACTTCCTACCGGTTAGTACCCTGGAGATGGGAAAGTAGTTAGTCATACCTGACTGAAGGTGTGTTAGGAGGATCTTGCGGGGCGCGTGGAGATCACCCGGGTTGTGTAGTTTTGTAGCATGATCAGATTAGGTGGTTGTATAAGGACTAGATGTCTTTCTTTTGTGATTGTATTTATTTCATTTTGGAATATTGTATCTATGCTTAAACTGTTTGATGTCTTTTCTTTTGATGGGTCCATGTTCCACTTTTTGATGTGACGTGGGGAAAGTTAAAATTCTTGGGGCAGTGCTTTTGTACAGGTCTGCCGAGAATATCCCAGGGATATGAGTTATGATCGATCAGCCGCATAGCCCTGGTGTATTTTGATGTTTGAATACTTTGGATTTTTATTTCAAAACAATTATTCCGCTGCTTGTAAATATTTGTTGACTTTGTCGTTATGTTACGACCTAAATATTTATCCAAAAGTATTTTCTTTGTTAAAAAAAAAAAATACACTCGCGCTGTTTAAAAATCGGGGTGTTACATTGTGGTATCAGAGCTTTGGTTTAGGTTGTAGGTCAACCTGTAGGTTGGGAGTCATTATCTGATCATGTGTCGGGGTAATTGGTCTGAGTTGTCATATCAGGGATAGTTATTATGTGTTGATATAGTCGAAAATTATTTTTGGAATTATTCGAAGTGGTGTTAACACTTCTTCTGGATGTTTTTTTGGGAAACACTACCTCCAAGAAGGAATGACGTTGCAAGAATTAACGTCAATTGGAATATCAAACGATTGAAGTAATGAATAATGCTTTTGTTGATCCACAGACAACTGTCAGGACTCTGCGAGATCTGGAGAAGAGGGAAAGAGAGATTTGTGTTGTTGTGTCAAGGGGATTGGAAGATTTTCGTCGTTACCATCCTCCAAAGTTCAAGGATGATGAGAACTCAGAAAATGTTGATAAGTGGATTCAAGAACTGGAAAAGATCTTCGAAAAGACAAATTGTCAAGCAGGGTTGAAGCGAATCATGACAACATGGGATTTATGAAGTGGTTCCATTGACACAAAGGCTATGTTGTTGATGGTAACTCGAAGATGATGGGTATGGATGGATTAAAGTTAGACTAATAGGCAATTTCATGTAAAGATCTAAGTGGAGAGCTTTTTAAGAAGAGTATTAGGTGTTCGCTTGGTAGATTTCATGATGAGAGTGGATGAAGTTTGATAATTGCCAAAGGGGTGTGATCACCACGAAATTATTGAGAAGACAGGGATTCCATTTGGAATAACATTTGGTGCTTAGGTGTCAACGAAAGAGACTTGTATTAAAGTTCAGGGGCTCTGCAAGGTAGGGGGTAAATACTACCTTGGTTGGATAAAATATACTTTGAGGAATGGTCGATACCTTGAGGGGTAATGTCGAGTATTTGAGTTAAACTAGATTCGCGACTTAGATTATTAAGTATGAATCTCATGACAATTATAGGAGTGAGAATATATATTTGTTCGATAAGTGACAAATCTCTGCGTGGATTAGGAGATGGTAAGTACGGATAGTGATATTGGATGAGACTATAGACACGTAAGTGTGAATTTTGAGTGATGTTTGGAAAAACATAAGGAGTTAAGACTTGATGTATTGAACCGCATGTTACTATGAAATGGAATTGAAAGTACAAAGTACAAGAATACTTAGAGATTGTAACGATGTAAGCTTTGAGAGTCTATTCAAGGATGATCATTACTAGAAGAATGTTAATATTTTGATAGGGCAGAGGAATTATTTGAGATTTGATTTGGGATCCTAAGATGGTTGATCTATAAGTCAATGATTTAAAATCCACAAGGTAGGATCGAGGACCAAGTAATACCTAAAACTGGTATAATTGAGGTAGTTGAGGTAGGCAAGTGATAAATAATTCATGGTATGGATGAAAGTGTTTGAAGATTTACTAAAAAGGTTGTGTTATGATTTGAAAAGTTTTTATTAGTGAGATTACTAATACAATTAGAGTCAATGATGGAAAAAACCTGGTATTGTATCTTAAGATGAAATGGATGAAATTAGACGGTTTGATGAGTATTTGGAGATTTCGAGGAACAAATTTTAGAATTTTATTTAATGATAGAAAATGAAAAAGAAGAAATATAACAAATGATTTATGGTTTAGATGTTGATCTTGGGAAGTCAAGCGTTAGAATTTAAAATGAGTGTCTCAGTTACTAGATGAACCATGAAAGATATGTGTATTATTATTATTATTATAAAACACATTTTACTTATTTCTTTTATTATTATTTTCTTTTTATAAAATCAATAATTATCAAGACTAATTTCTTTAATACTTTTTTTTGTATACAATTCCATTGCTAAAATATTATTAATATTTTGGAACTAATATTTTATAAAATAAAGTAATTAAAATGATTAATCTTTTAAAATACATTAATAACTACAATTATTGTTATACTATTTTACAAAATAATCATATAAAAATTATGTTATCTTTATAGAAGGGTCAAAAAGATAAAATAAATAAATATAACATCAAAAATTTATATTAATTACTAAATCACAATAAATACACATAAAACCACAATGCCATCA
>JBBPBT010001178.1:7240567-7262424 GCA_037974875.1 Cicer bijugum | reverse complement strand
ATATCGTATATATCATATGATTATCTAATGTGTAACAAATATTGAATATGATAAATTAATCTTATCAAATTTGTTATTTTGTGCTTATCACACACTTAATAGAATAATTCTTTTTATCCACTTTATATTTTATCAAATTGAGATATATCTCATGATTTTGTCTTTATCTTATATTAAACATGAAAGAGACTCTAAAAGAAAACAAAATCAAATGTATTCATGAATTAACAATAAAGATTTTTAACTTCTTATTAGACATTTTTTTTTTCATTTTCTTTTTCGAATGAGGTGTTAATTGTTTATGTGATACCCTAAATTCCAAATTAATATTTTTTTTCTTAAAATAATGAAATTCTTCAAGAAAATATATAAAGTTTCATACTTTGTTTTTTCAAGGTAAAGAATATCACGTAATCATTAACATATCACATTAATTCAATATTTTCATCAAATTTAGCAACTTGAAAATCATAATAGTAGACAACAAAATCCTTTTTGAAGCACACGTACATAAGGTTAATAAGAAATGCAAATGCAATCCCAACCCGATGTCACTATCAGAGCGGGAATTCTCAAAATAAAATATGTTCAAACATGAAGTTAACACAATGCATATAATAAGAGTCTTCAAGACAAGATGGCTTCCGCCACTCTGATGGTACTAGTCATCACCTACAACTTGCAACTCGTTTGCATCCATCACAAACGTCAAACACAAATAACGAATGATGAGTTTCAAAATTATGTAACAATATAAGATAAACGAGGAGAATACACAAGTAGTCAACATAGCACAAATAAAGGGAAATATTCAAGAGCATAATATCAAAGGTTAATTTAATTCAATCACAATACAACGATTACATGGATGAAATGTTATGCATGCCCTATACTTTATACTTCTTCATCATTTGGTATCATTCTACTCTGAAGTACTTCGTTAGAAGGCCTAATATTAAGCCACTATAGGAGTGGACGGACAATTCATAACTGGTCAAGACACATGTACACGAGGGTTGGTACTCTTGTGTTGCACGATAGCTCACAACTTTAGCCTTATGGTCTATCAGTCTTACCTTACAGTTCTGCCGTAGTCCTCCATGATCAGACTCACTTAATTGTACTTCCCCGAATCACTAGGTTTGTCAGACCCTTCCTATACCATGACAAAATAGTCCTTACTCCAAAATCTACAACACCTATCTCATACCTTGATTAACACAACTCAACAAGCCTCAATTTGAATTCACAATAGTCGTCAGAACTTACATCATAATATATGTATATCAGTCAATCACAATAAAAACTCAATATCTAGTATACATTACTCACAATGCACAGTCTAATCTTATCGATCATAGAATAAGAAATCAACAAGTGGGGCATCCAAGTAACATCACAATTTCAATCAAGTAGACAAGAACACTCAAATACACATCATTCATACAATAACAATTAGTATAAGGTTTCATAAAATCAAATTACATACAATATTGATATAAATTAATTTGCAACAATTATATAGGTTTCTAAATTATATTTTAGTACAGACTATTACAAATTCATATGTTATTAACTTAATTATTATTACTCTATAGGGCTTTGTTGAGGCAAAATCCCAAATGAATATTTGGATGTAAACAAATAATAAGTTAATTAAAGACTCTAATTATGATTCTAAATTATGTGTTAACTTAACATGTGCTTTTGAGTGTAATAATCCAAGTTAGGTACAAAGCAAATGCAAGATAAATAAGTTTAAAGAAAGAGCTTAAAATGAACAAAACTGAATCAAAAACGTTCTTGACATAATTTGGAAAACCAAAAACGTTCTCCATGTTTGTGTCATTTTCAACAAGCAAGATCAAATAGGTTTATAATGCAAGGAAAACTCTTGCGAATCTCGAGTGGATTCACAGTTCATTTACTAGGAATGTACATCTCTCATATGGACAAAAGAATCTCTTAAAAGGATCAAAGATTAAAAGGCATACCTCAAAGAAAAAGTGACAAATGATCATTCTCCAGTAGTGTAACATCAATATCTATATTGATAAACATTATCTAGCTTGTTACACTTGATCTTCACTAGCAAACATCTTTCTCCAAAAGGATTAACAATTATATCTAGAATGATCAATATCATTCTCCAAGTAAGATGACATTAGTCAAGAATGATACGAACATTCTCCAACTTACTGACCATCATTCTTCAGCCTTGTTACATCATTCTCCAACCTTTTTTGCACGATCCAAAAGTCATTCTTAATCTGAATCGATTAAGCACATCTTAGGGATGTTTGTGTGCATAAATAAAGGATCATCGCAATCAAGAATGAGAAGCTACAAATCAGACATTGTTAACACATAAGCAAAATCACATAATGTTCAAAATAGTAACATTCAAAGTTTAAAAGTCTGGTCTTTGATCAAGTCTGACACATGATAGCAAATCATCTTTTCAACGGTCATAATAGTTGTCATCAACCTCCTTGAAGCTTATAAAAGGAACCCCTAGTTCATACACTCACGTACTTGAAAGCTTCTCATTTGCAAAAGAATCAGTTTTGAATAGCTTCATATATCCATATCATATTATTGGGTTCTTTTATCAAGAATCTATTCTCAAACATGAGTTGAGCTTAATCAGATTCTACCAATCTCTCTAAATCATTATTGTGTAAACTCAAAAATTATATGGGTTGTTTATAGTTTGAGTAGTTTTTGTAAAAATCATTTTTTGGTTAAAAGGTGAAGTGAAAAATCCTCTTAAGATTGATATGTGACTTGATTGAATCATTTCTAGGTGGAAAGGAATTGTTGTTACAGATCAAGGTTGGTCTTAACAAAAATCGTGTAAAACCAAGAACTTGTTTGAATACTTAGTGGAAAATCTCACAATTGTGAGAACTAGGCGTAGCCCGAGTTGGGTGAACCAAATTATATCTTTGTGTGGTATATATTCCTTATCTGTATTTACTTTTAGTCATTTTGATTATCAAGTTAAATAGATAAACTAAAATTGTGATTTTAAGTAACCAAGAATTTTCTTCGTTTTCTGTTTCCATAACAAGAACGTTCTCCGTTTTCTGGTTTCATAACCAATGTCATTCTTGAGTTATTTTCTTAAGATTTTAACAGAAAATTTTAAATAGGTGAATTTACAATTCAAATCCCCCTTCTTTGTAAATTGACATTGTTACTTCAGACTCGACCATATGTAGTAAGCCCCAGATAAATCTCTAGGGATTACGACATTCTCGTTCATCCCATGTTATTTTATACTCATAAAATTGAACCTCCTCTTACCCCTTGTCTCGATTGAAGGTTTCGCTGAATGAATCTGATATATTAATTTGTCGAGTCTCCGTCGATCGCCGTCTCTAATAATCTGGGAGAGAATTTTAGTCGCACAATCACCAAATACAAATAAATTACTTACTAAAAACAAATAAACAAATTATTTACTATTTTAATATAACTCAAAAATATCATTAATTAATTATTGCCTATTATTGACTACACTGAATTTTATAGTATAATCAAAATAAATTAAACCTTTAAGTTGAAAAACCAATTAGCTTCTCTGTCTTATTTTGTTTTCACGACAATTAGCATGAATTTTATGTTGCCTTATTTGAAACTAATTGCTTACTTCACTGAGTTGCCGTTCAACAATCCATTTAGAAATAATTTATATTAAATGCTAAAATAAGTTTATTTACCATCTGATTGTCAAAGGAAGTATGTGCACACTCTTAAACAGAACTTTAGAAATGTCATGTGTAATATAATCTTAGTCTAAACTTTTGAACACAAAACTTCAGAAATCTCATAACAAAATAAGGATAGATAAAACCTTTCATGAATCTTGTTTTATAATTTCTTTTTCTTCTCAAAATGACAAGTTTTGAATAGACAACTTCTAGAATTTCAAAGTAAGCACTCAAAGCATGGCTATACCGTTTGTTATGATATTTGGCTGAGTAACCTATAGGGCAATTTCATTTTATGTGTAACAACTCTTTATTGTATAAGAATTATCTTTTGTGATAAAATAGAAGAAATATCAAAAGCTTAAATTATTTAATTTGATTTTTTTTCTTTTCGAGTTGCTTAATTTTTATTTGAAATTGTTTTGTTGGTTTTCATTTCATCATAAATTTGAGGAACAGCCACCGAGCTTTCGATTAACTGTGAACCGTATAGTAGTAGTAGTAGTGAACCGTATCATCTTCAATTCACTGCGCTTTATTTTGGGTTCGTTTTTTTTAATTTATCTTCAATTGCTCTTATACATATTACTTATTCTATTCTACTATAAAAATTTTCGTGACTTGTTGTTAGTAAGAAGACGGCTATGGACAAGAAACACAAGGTAGTGAAGAATACTATTAAAAATTATGATCAATATTATTAAAATTTTACTTAATGTGACAAACTAAATAATTTCTTTCTCTAAAAAAAAAAAGATTTGCACACACTTTTGCATGGTGAATTAATTTGTTCTCATTGTGATTCTTTTGATGGTCCAACCTCTTTGTATAAATATGTAAACATGTCTAAGCAATACCATGAAAAGTTAGTCACTTTGTTTTCTTTGCCAAAAAAAAAAAAAAAGAAATACTTGAAGCTATAAAGGAAAAAATGTTGAAAATGATGTTGAAGATGATGTTGTTTGTTGCTATTGCAACTATCCTAGTGGGAATTGTACATGGAACACGAGCAAACAAATACATTGATTGTATTCCACTACCAAAAGCATGCATTATAAACAAAAAATGTTGTCATCTACCCCATGCTTTTGCTTAATGGGAAATTCAACAACAAATAACAATAACAACTCTAACAGAGCAATATGCAGCGGATAATCAATTTCTCAAACTTGCAAGAATCTGTGAGGAGCAATCAACAAATAATCACAGCAACTAAAATCACCATCACAAAGGACACGATAATTTTTAACGTGGAAAAACCTTCTCAATGTGAGAAGTAAACAATCACGGGACCAAGCCAGTAATAGAGCTCCACTATGATCAAAATATGGGTACAAGAGAGTTTCAAATGGCACAAATTCGTGCTCAGTAACCAGCCAAAAACAGCAAGGTAACCAGCACAACAATCAGCCAAAACAATGAGAAAACAAGCATGAAATTGATGATAAAGTTCAGCAGAAAAAACCAGGAAAAACTGCTGTTGTACAATTTCAATTTCTCCCACCTCAGACCTCTGATCGACGATCCAACCGGTCAGACTGAAGTACCACGAATCACGAACCTGCTGTCCAAATTTCAGCCCAATTAGACGGTGAAGGAAGGAGAAATCACGAATCTAGTGCAGCTGCTCTGTTTTATGCAAAAATAGGTTTTGCTCTTCCTCTCTCACTTTTCTCTTTGCCTCACTCTCTAAATTCAGCTCTCTCACGCCCACTAATCTGACGTCTCTCCGCTTGGTTAAGTGAGGCACATGGGCTTGCACATATTGGGCCTTTCTCTATAAGCAATAAGCTTCCCTGATCTAGTTTTTGATTTATGTACCAAACATACAAGTGCACATTAAATAGTTGCTTGATCTAATGTTTTGAATAAAGAAACATTTCAGGCATACATGAAGACACTACAACACTTGGAACAATAGTTTGCAACTCAAGGAATCAACCATAGTTGGAGGATGCACTTGAGGAAGATGCAGTTTTAGTATAGTTGTATTAAGTGTCTAGGTATCAAAGTTAAGTAATCAATCACTAGAGTCTCACACAAAACATGCCAATGAGTTTTTGTCATTTATTCATGTGTTATGAAACTTAAAACTGTAAACACTCGATTGAACAATCGATTGAATGGGTTATCAATCGAATGGCACGTAAAATGTCTTAAACAACTGAGGTCTGTAACAAGATCAGTCGATTGTCCAGTCGATTGCACAATAGACTGACAACTCGATTGATGCTCAAATTCAAGTTATAGAGAGCACTCAGTCTGTGCCCACTCGATTGACCACTCGATTGTTCACTCGATTGGCAACTTGATTGTCTGCAGTATTTGAGTCACTTTGACCACGATACTCGATTGATCAATCGATTGATGCAATATTTCATATCACAGTGAGCACCCAGTTTTGAACAACTCGATTGCTCACTCGATTGAAATGAAATTATGGCATCAGGTCTGAATCAGTGGATCACGACAATCGATTGAACAATCGATTGATGCAACATTTCATGTCACAGTGAGCACCCAGTTTTGCCCAACTCGATTGCTCACTCGATTGAAAGGTTTTCATAGCATCAGGTCTGATTCAGAAACTTGATCAATCGATTGACCAATCAAGTGAAGCCTATATAATTCAAGATTTCAGAAACCCAGAATTTACGACATTCGATGCAGCAATTGATTGTTTCCTTACAAATTCGATTGGGCAATCGATTGTCCTGTGTCTGTCTTGAATATATATATAGGTGGTGCCTCAAATATTTTAACAACAACAGAAACACAACCAAAAACTTTTTTGGAAGAAAAGTTTCTTTTTACACACAAAATATTCATTGGCATATCAAATCTTTTGTGTGGTGCTAGAATGATTGAACACATTTCTTGATACTATTCTTCTTTGTTTGTGACAAAGACAATTCCTTGTAATTGAAGCTGTAACAAATCCAGTTTGGAAACTGGTGGCTATCCTTGTTGGTGTGGGATCATCAAGAGGAAGTCTACTTTGATCTTGTGTGAGTTTGGGGATAAACTACAAGGATCAAAGGGGTGACAAGATAGAAGTGAAGGGAGTTAGATTGATAGGTCGTGTAGAAGACTGGAAAATCTGTAAAAGTACTCGAATTCATTCTATAGTGGAAAAAGCTGCAATCATGATTATGATTACAGGACTGGATGTAGGCCGTTGGATCAACGGCTGAACCAGGATAAATCTTGGTGCAACCTTTCCTATCCCTCTTCTTTAATTTTCAGCATTGTTTAATTGCTTGTTTTGCATGCTCCTTGAATAAATCTTGTATGTGATTTTAAGTTTCCGCTGTGTTTGTAAATTGTATGATTGGTGCATAATTGGAATTGGGAATTATGTCTAACTAGTTGGAGTTGATCTTAATTCTCTTGTTATTAATCAAAAAGAAGTCATAGTTTTCCAACAATTGGCATCTAGAGCCTGACTTTTTTAGAGAAAAACTCATAAAAGAAAATGACTTCTTTGGATTTCCTAGGTGAAGGAGCATCTCTAACCAGACCCCCTGCCTTTAATGGTACAGCATACATGTACTGGAAAGAAAGAATGCTTATCTTTCTGGAAGCATGTGGGCTGGACATTTTAGATGCAGTGGAAAATGGTCCTTACATTCCTAAAATTGCAGGTATTGATGGATCATCATGCATTATCAAACCAAGAGCTGACTGGTCTGATGACGACAAAAAGAAAGTTGGTTACAATGCTAAAGCAAAGAATATCATAACATCAGCTTTAAGTGCAGAAGAATTCTTCAGAGTGTCAAACTGCAAGACTGCAAAGGAAATGTGGGACACTTTGCAAGAAACACATGAAGGTACTACAGATGTCAAACGGGCAAGAACAAATACACTTATGCACGAGTATGAACTTTTCTGCATGAAGAAAGATGAATCTATAAATGATCTACAAACCAGATTCACCCACATTATCAACAATCTACATGCCTTGGGAAAAATTGTGGATAATGAACAGCATATAGGAAAAGTCATGAGGTGTTTGTCAAGAGAATGGCAACCCAAAATAACTGCCATTGCTGAGTCTAAAGATCTTGCCAACATGACTATAGCAACACTGTTTGGAAAGCTTCGTGAACATGAGATGGAACTACATAGATTAAATGAGACAGAGCAATCAAATAGAAAAAGCAAAGGAATTGCACTGAAAGCTCAAACTCAAAAAGCAAAAACTGAACAAGATTCAGAAAGCTCAGAAAGTGAGTCAAGTGAAGAACCTGAGATAGGTATGTTGGTCAGAAAATTTAAGAAGTTTCTGAAAAAGAAAGGAGAACAGTCAAGGAAACCACAGAATTCCAAAACAAAAAGCTCCAGCAAGGGTGACACCAGTGATAGCAAAGTTATAACTTGCTATGAATGTGGGAAAACAGGCCACATCAGATCTGAGTGTTACAAGCTGCAAAACAGAAACAAGCCTACTAAGACTAAGGGCAAAGATCAGCAACCTTCAAACAGGAAAGCATACATTGCCTGGAATGACAATGATGAAGATTCATCTGAGGAATCAGAAAATGAAGAAGCTAACTTGTGTCTCATGGCTAATACTGATTCAGAATCTGACAGTGAGGTAAGTACTACATCTAATCCATCTTATGATGAACTTCATGATGCCTTTAATGAACTGCATTCTAAACATGTTAGTGTACTTAAACAACTGATTAGTACTAAGAAACAGCTAGAAGAAAAATGCATACAATTTGATGAAGTTAATTTGAAACTCGAATCTCTTATAGATATAAATGAAAAACTGAAAAGAGAAACTCATGAACTGAAATGTGATGTAGCTAAGTTCAACAGTGGTAAAAACAATTAAGAAAGACTTCTTAGAAATCAGAGAAATCTAGATGTTAAAACTGGACTTGGTTATAAACAAAACATGCATATGAAAAGGCATCAGAAATTTGTTCAATCTAAACAAATGTATGATAACTTTACTGGACCAAATCAAAAGCCATCCCCTGTTGTTACATGTCACTTTTGCTGTAAAAAAGGACATAAAGTGTTCAATTGCAAACTGAAAAAACGTGCCAACAGAGGATGGAAACAAATCTGGAAAGTTAAGGAATCATCATTTGAAACTAACCCCCCAGGACCCAATTTAAATTGGGTACCTAAATCCAAAACCTGATTATTTTATGCAGATATGCTTGGCATCCAGAAATCAGTCTTGGTATCTGGACAATGGATGCTCCAGGAATATGACTGGAGACAAGTCCAAATTCTTGTCTCTGAACTTAAAAAGTGGTGGCTTTGTCAAATACGGAGACAACAACAAAGGAAAGATCCTTGGCATTGGAGATATAGGAAATAACTCAACTGCTATTATCAAGGATGTTTTATTTGTTGAAGGCCTGAAACACAACTTACTAAGCATTAGTCAGTTGTGTGACAAAGGGTTTAAGGTAAACTTTACTTCCATATCCTGCACGCTTGAGCATAAGGAAGTTGAAGGTATGAAACTGACAGGTAAAAGAATTAATAATATTTACATGATAGATTTTGATTCGTTGCCTGCAAATGATTTCTGTTGCTTGTTGTCTAGTGCTGATGAGAGCTAGCTGTGGCACAAACGAGTGGCTCATATTCATATGGACCACTTGAACAGGCTTGTCAGCAAGCAGCTAGTCCTAGGTCTCCCAAATAGGAAGTTCTGTAAGGACAGACTGTGTGACTCCTGCGAGAGGAGTAAGCTAGTCAAATCCTCTTTTCCCCTATAGACTTGGTTCAAACCAAGAAAGTTTTAGAGTTGGTGCATATGGACCTCTTTGGTCCATCTCAGGTTAGAAGTTTTGGAGGAAACCTATATGGCTATGTTTTGGTAGATGATTACACAAGGTTCACATGGACATATTTTCTAACTCACAAGAGTGAGGCATTCTCAACTTTCAAAAAATTTGCTGCTTTGACTCAAAATGAGAATAATACGAAAATCATATCCATAAAAAGTGATCATGGAGGTGAATTCCAAAATGATGCTTTTCAAACCTTCTGTGAAAATCATGGTATCAAACATATCTTCTCAGCCCCTAGAACTCCACAGCAGAATGGAGTAGTAGAAAGGAAGAATAGATCCTTAGAAGAGCTTGCTAGGACAATGCTCAAAGATTCTAATCTTCCCAAGTACTTTTGGGCTGATGCCATTAACACTGCAGCTCATGTAGTGAATAGGGTTCTCATTAGACCTTTTCTTAGAAAGACTCCCTATGAGTTATACAAAGGGAGAAAGCCTAACATCTCCTACTTTAGAATTTTTGGGTGTAAGTGCTTTGTGTTAAACAATGGCAAGGGACCTTTAGGTAAATTTGATCCTAAGTCAGATGAGGGTATCTTCCTAGGGTATTCCCAAGTTTGTAAGGCCTATAGAATCTACAATAAAAGGACCAAAACTATAGAGGAGTCTGTACATGTCAAATTTGATGAAAACTTGAACAGCACTCTTTCTATAGTTGAAAAGTCATTGGATGATGTTGTGGATTCTGAATCCATAGAAACCAGTGAGCCTGAACCTCCAACCAACCTTGACTGTGTGGAACCTATTAGGGAAGTTGACCTACCTAAAGAGTGGAAGTTTGCCAAAAACCATCCCATAGATAACATTATTGGAGAGATTTCAAAAGGTGTTTCAACCAGAAAATCCCTTAGAGAGTTTTGCAACCTTACAGCCTTTGTTTCACAAGTAGAACCCAATAATATTAAGGAAGCTCTTATGGAACCTGACTGGATAGTAGCCATGCAAGAAGAGCTAAATCAGTTTGAGAGAAACCAAGTGTGGACTCTTGTTCCTAGACCAGAGGGTAAACATGTCATAGGAACTAGGTGGGTTTTCAGAAACAAAATGGATGAGAATGGTGTGATTACCAGGAACAAGGCTAGGTTAGTGGTCAAAGGTTACAACCAAGAAGAAGGTATAGACTATGATGAGACTTATGCCCCAGTAGCCAGACTAGAAGCTATCAGGATTTTATTGGCATATGCTTGTATAATGGATTTCAAATTATTTCAAATGGATGTTAAAAGTGCTTTTTTTAAATGGAGACATTAAGGAGGAAGTCTTTGTAAGTCAAACTCCTGGTTTTGAAGATCCTAAGCTTCCAAATCATGTGTTTAAACTTACAAAAGCCCTCTATGGCTTGAAACAAGCTCCAAGAGCTTGGTATGATAAGCTGAGCAATTTCCTTTTACAAGAAAATTTTTCAAGGGAAAATGTAGATAAAACACTTTTTATCAAAAGACAAGGAAAAGACATTTTGTTGGTACAAATTTATGTTGATGACATAATATTTGGATCAACAAATGACAAGCTTTGTAAAGATTTTGAAAATACTATGAAAGGCAGATTTGAAATGTCCATGATGGGAGAATTGACTTACTTCCTGGGATTTCAAATCAAACAAAGCAAAAATGGAATATTCCTTAGTCAATCAAAATATTGCAGTGATCTTTTAAAGAAATTTAATTTTGAAAAATTTAAATCCATTGACACGCCTATGAGTCAATCCTGCTACTTAGATAAGGATGAATCGGGTAAAGTTGTAGATGTGACTGTGTTTAGAAGCCTAATAGGATCTCTTCTCTACCTAACCGCTAGCAGACCGAACATCATGTTTAGTGTGTGTATGTGTGCTAGATACCAGGCCAATCCTAAGGAATCTCACCTCAGTGCTGTCAAGAGAATCTTCAGATATCTCTTGGGAACCAAAGTTCTTGGTTTATGGTATCCTAAGGGATCCACTTGCACTCTAGTTGGTTACTCTGATTCTGACTTTGCTGGATGCAAATTGGACAGAAAAAGTACCTCAGGTACTTGCCAACTTCTAGGTAACTCGCTTGTCTCTTGGCATAGCAAGAAACAAAACAGTGTAGCACTCTCAACTGCTGAAGATGAGTATGTTGCTGCTGGTAGTTGTTGCGCTCAAATTCTTTGGATGCAGCAACAACTCTCTGATATTGGGGTGGACCTAGGGACTGTGCCTATTTTGTGTGATAATACTAGTGCTATTAACATTACTAAGAATCCTGTCATGCATTCTAGCACCAAGCACATTGAAATAAGGCATCACTTCATTCGAGATCAATATCAACAGGGCAAGATTAAGTTGGAATATGTCAATACAACTGAGCAGTTGGCTGACATTTTCACCAAGGCCTTGCCTAAGGACAGTTTCTTCTTTATAAGAATGAAACTGGGCATCATTGATCCCAATGAAATCTGATCCTTATACCCAATTCGACTGCACAATCGAGTGTCATGTGGCCAAATTGGCATTAAATCACTCAATAGTCGATTGTGAAATCGACTGATTGATGAAAACTGCCTTATTTTGTCAATTTGGAAATTCGATATTCGATTTCACAATCGAATGGATGGGTCTCAGTTTTATCTTGTTTATGTATGTTCTATTTTATGTTTGCTTCAATCGAATGGGAATTCGATTGATAGTTTCTCAGAAAGATGTCTGTTAAAGTTCTCATCATGTCAATCGTATGGCAAATCGAGTGTTCATGTATCTGGAACCAGTTTTTCTGATTTTTTGTTTCGATATTCAACTGAGTAATCGAGTGATGCACTGAAAGTTGGTTAAAACTCGATTGGACACGCGACTGTTTGGATTAAGTGAACCACAAGTCAGAGAACATTTGGAAATCAAAAACTCGAGCATCGATTGGGTAATCGATTGACAAGTATCCGTTGAGAAAATTATAGCCGTTGGATGAGTGTAACGGTCATATTTTTAACCCAGAAATGCAGACAGTCGATTGGGCAATCGAATGTCAACAGTAGTATATAAATCTGGACTTCACTACTCGATTTCTCAATCTAATACTGCATTCTGCTATCATCTTCTTCATCAAACTACAATCTGTTCTTCATCCAATCAACATCTAATTCATATTACTCAATGGCTAGAGTTAAACAAACCGGTAGGAAACCAGCTGTTACCTCTGTTGGCCCTTCATCCAGAAATGTTCAACCATCCAGCTCATCTTCTTATTCTTCTACCTCCAGTGGAAGAACTCCCTCACCATCACCTCCTCCACCTCCTTCACCTCCAGCAAAAAGGGTCTCAATCCCTACTCATAAGGTACAAGCGAAGGACAAAGGCAAAGGTATTGCCACTACTCCTGAAGCTAGCAAAAAGAGGAAGGTTCCTCCGTCTGAAAAACTGCTAGGAGACGCAATGAAAGAGCTAAAGAAGAAGAAGAAGCCTTCATCTCCACCTAAAAAGGCTAAGCCTTCACAAGAGAAGGTTACTGAAGGGAAGGCTGTCCCAGATTCTTTTGCCAAAAGAAAAATCCAAGATGCCAAAACTCTGGATTTTCCTTATTTTGATCAAAATGGTTTTTCCTTTCAAAACCATTTAAGGTTCCATGGTTTGGAAAACCTCCTTACCTGTTCTTTGGATGTCTATCCAAAACTGGTAAGAGCCTTCTATTCCACTTTCATTCTCACCAAAACTGGTTTTGCTGCTGAAGTAAAAGGTAAAAGAATGGCAATGACCTTTGAAGAGTTTTCAAAGTTGACTGGTTTGCCGTTCTGTGGATATACTATCGATGGCCGAGCACAAGACGCTCCTGAAGATGAAGGTTGGGAAAACTCCATCAACAAACATGCTGCCTTACAAGAGTTGATGATGGAAAGATTTGTTGAAAAAGGAACCATTCAAGCTGGTCAAATGAAGGTTGAGCACAGGCTGCTCATGTATGTGCTAACACGAATGTTAGTACCTAGAGCCGGAAATCACGCAGTTGTACAGAGGCTAGACGTTGTCTTGCTATGGGGACTGTACAAGGAACTCAAAATGAGTTGGGCTTGGATTGTGCTGCTGAACATGCATGAATCAGCACAAGGGAAACACATCCTGCCCTATCCCCAATTGGTTATGAGGATTTTGAGGCATTTCAAGGTGTCTCTAGCCAATGAAGAATCACTCACAACCACTCATACATTTGGTGAAGCTATTGTCAACCAAATGCAGATAAGAAGGATCAACAATGTTTGGACAAGGACTCCAACACCTGCTGATCATGCACAACCAAGTGCTGATCAAGCCCAGACAAGTGCCCAAGCACCTACATCAGCTGAAGGATCTTCTGAGATCATGGCAAAGCTGATGGAGATTCTGCAACACCAGACTGAACACAGTGAGAGGATAGAAGCTTCTCTTCTAAAGCTTCAAACAGCCTTGGAATCAGTTCAGAAGGATGTTTCAAACATCCAGGAGCACTTGGGTCTCAAGATGTCTTTCGAAGACATTGCATAGATTGGGAGGCAATCAACCGCTGAACCAAACCAGAACATTGAGATTGGTTCTGATTCTCATGGGGAGAAGACACCTGCTGAGGGTAATACAGCGGTCTCTCCTCCTCCTGCTGGTGATAATGAGGATCAAGCCTAAGATTTTAGTGGTCTAGGTTTATTTTGATGCTATTTGATTGTCTCTGGTTGCTTGCTTGTTCTTACATGTGTTGCCCATTAATTTCCTCTTACATTTTGTCGTATGTCTTTTTGTATTAATGACAAGAAGGGGGAGATTATTTTAATTAATATGAGATTAAGTTGTATTTGATTCGTTGTATGTGTTTGTATCTGATGATGTATATGCTGGATTAACATTATGATGAAATACTGATAGTATTAACTCTGATGATCTGATATTGATTTTGTGCAAAATGTTGATGTTGTACTGCTGCATTATTTTGCTGATATTGCATTACACAGGTCCTGATTAATGCACATTCATCATCTGATACATACTAAGCTCTGATGCTTTATTTTTTCATCTGAATCTAATACATGTTACACAAATTTGTTCACTCCCTGGTCATGCACTAAATTGTTTGCATCATGCATTCCAAAACTCAGGGGGAGATTTTGTTTATATATAGAATCTCAATATTAATTGTATATTTGTCATTAAATCAAAAAGGGGGAGATTGTAAGCAATAAGCTTCCCTGATCTAGTTTTTGATTTATGTACCAAACATACAAGTGCACATTAAATAGTTGCTTGATCTAATGTTTTGAATAAAGAAACATTTCAGGCATACATGAAGACACTACAACACTTGGAACAATAGTTTGCAACTCAAGGAATCAACCATAGTTGGAGGATGCACTTGAGGAAGATGCAGTTTTAGTATAGTTGTATTAAGTGTCTAGGTATCAAAGTTAAGTAATCAATCACTAGAGTCTCACACAAAACATGCCAATGAGTTTTTGTCATTTATTCATGTGTTATGAAACTTAAAACTGTAAACACTCGATTGAACAATCGATTGAATGGGTTATCAATCGAATGGCACGTAAAATGTCTTAAACAACTGAGGTCTGTAACAAGATCAGTCGATTGTCCAGTCGATTGCACAATAGACTGACAACTCGATTGATGCTCAAATTCAAGTTACAGAGAGCACTCAGTCTGTGCCCACTCGATTGACCACTCGATTGTTCACTCGATTGGCAACTTGATTGTCTGCAGTATCTGAGTCACTTTGACCACGATACTCGATTGATCAATCGATTGATGCAATATTTCATATCACAGTGAGCACCCAGTTTTGAACAACTCGATTGCTCACTCGATTGAAATGAAATTATGGCATCAGGTCTGAATCAGTGGATCACGACAATCGATTGAACAATCGATTGATGCAACATTTCATATCACAGTGAGCACCCAGTTTTGCCCAACTCGATTGCTCACTCGATTGAAAGGTTTTCATAGCATCAGGTCTGATTCAGAAACTTGATCAATCGATTGACCAATCAAGTGAAGCCTATATAATTCAAGATTTCAGAAACCCAGAATTTACGACATTCGATGCAGCAATTGATTGTTTCCTTACAAATTCGATTGGGCAATCGATTGTCCTGTGTCTGTCTTGAATATATATATAGGTGGTGCCTCAAATATTTTAACAACAACAGAAACACAACCAAAAACTTTTTTGGAAGAAAAGTTTCTTTTTACACACAAAATATTCTTTGGCATATCAAATCTTTTGTGTGGTGCTAGAATGATTGAACACATTTCTTGATACTATTCTTCTTTGTTTGTGACAAAGACAATTCCTTGTAATTGAAGTTGTAACAAATCCAGTTTGGAAACTGGTGGCTATCCTTGTTGGTGTGGGATCATCAAGAGGAAGTCTACTTTGATCTTGTGTGAGTTTGGGGATAAACTACAAGGATCAAAGGGGTGACAAGATAGAAGTGAAGGGAGTTAGATTGATAGGTCGTGTAGAAGACTGGAAAATCTGTAAAAGTACTCGAATTCATTCTATAGTGGAAAAAGCTGCAATCATGATTATGATTACAGGACTGGATGTAGGCCGTTGGATCAACGGCTGAACCAGGATAAATCTTGGTGCAACCTTTCCTATCCCTCTTCTTTAATTTTCAGCATTGTTTAATTGCTTGTTTTGCATGCTCCTTGAATAAATCTTGTATGTGATTTTAAGTTTCCGCTGTGTTTGTAAATTGTATGATTGGTGCATAATTGGAATTGGGAATTATGTCTAACTAGTTGGAGTTGATCTTAATTCTCTTGTTATTAATCAAAAAGAAGTCATAGTTTTCCAACATTCTCCACATAGGAAGGGAGCCCAAAACCCAACATATCTCTCCCTCACAACTATGTGGAGGCGACCGCCAAACCGGCGATCTCACAGCAGGTTTCAAACTTGATTCTCAGTAATGCCTTGGTCATCATATCAACACCATTATCATCTATATGAACCTTGGTCAATTCCAACAATCCAGCATCCAAAGCATCACGTATCCAATGATACCTAACACCAATGTACTTGGACCTATAATGAAAGGTTGAATTCTTACCAAGATGAATTGCACTTTGACTATCACAAAATAGCAAGTACTTATCTTGAACAAAACCAAGCTCCTGCAAGAATTTCTTCAACCATTACAATTCCTTGCATGCTTCTGTAATGGCAATGAACTCTGCCTCAGTAGTGGACAATGCAACACACCTCTGCAATCTGGATTGCCATGCCACAGCTCCCCCTGCAAACTTAATCAAGTAGCCTGAAGTATGCTTTCTTGAATCAATGTCTCCAGCCATATCAAAATCAGTATATCCCACAAGAGTAGGCTTGTCACCTCCAAAACAAAGCCTCAAATTGGTAGTACCACGAAGATACCTCAAAAACCATTTCACAGCATTCCAATGACCTGGACTAGACAAAAATCTACTAACTGTACCAACAGCATGCGCAATATCAGGCCTTGTACACACCATTGCATAAATTAAACTACCCACATCAGATGCATAAGGAACTCGTTGCATATCTGATTTTCCAGCTTCATTGGGAGGACTCTGACTAGTACTCAATTTAAAATGAGTAGCAAGAGGAGTACTTACAGCCTTAGAATTTTCCATCTGGAACCTCTGTAACACTTTTTCAACATAGTGTTCTGGTGACAGCCAAAGTTTCTTCTTGTTCCTGTCACGCATGATTCTCATACCAAGAATCTACTTAGCAGCTCCCATGTCTTTCATGGCAAATGACTCGCCCAATTGCTTCTTCAACCTGTCAATCATGGAAATATTTTTCCCAACAATAAGCATGTCATCAACATACAATAACAGGATAATGAAATCATCATCAGCAAACTTTTTAACAAAGACATAGTGATCAGAAGTAGTCTTCTTGTAGCCTTGCTCACACATAACTGACTCAAACTTCTTGTACCACTGACGCGGGGCCTGCTTCAAACCATATAGACTCTTTCTGAGCCTACACACATAGTCTTCCTTGCCTTTAACAAGAAAACCATCAGATTGCTTCATGTAAATCTCTTACTCCAAATCACCATGAAGGAAAGCAGTTTTTACATCCATTTGCTCTACCTCCAAATCAAGAGTAGCAGCCAAACTCAACACAGTTCTAATGGATGACATCTTCACCACAGGAGAAAAAATCTCATTGAAATCAACACCATTTCTCTGTCTAAAACCTTTCACAACCAATCTGGCTTTATATCTTGGAGATGTAGAATTGCTTTTTTGCTTCATTCTGAAGATCCACCTGTTTTCCAAAGCCTTCTTTCCCTTAGGTAGTTTCACCAAATCAAAAGTGTGATTATCATGCAAAGACTTCATTTCATCTTGCATAGCATCCAACCACTTCTTCTATTCATCACTCTCCATGGCTTCATCATAACATTCAGGTTCGCCTCCATCAGTCAAGGAAACATAGTCATCAGAAGGATACCTGGTGGATGGTTTCCTCTGCCTAGTAGACCTCCAAACTTGAGCTTGAGGTGGTTCAGGAGCATCACCATGAGGTGGTTCAGGAGCATCACCAAGATCCTCATCTTGTGACATCTCATGTTCTTCTTCAGCATCATCATTAGGAACATCAAAATCATCTCCAAGCTGCTGATCACCAACATCACCATGTTGCTCCTCATTCTGAACATTATTTTCAGCAGTATCCAGATCATGTATATGCATTCGAACTGGATCAACATTAGACAAACCATTATCAATCTTAGGTGTAGTCTTCTCCATCTTATCAATGTCTTCAATGGTTTGGTCTTCTATGAACTTCACATCATGGCTTCTAACAGCTTTCTTCTCAACTGGATCAAACAGCTTGTAGCCAAATTCATACTGACCATAACCGATAAAGATGCACTGTCTTGTCTTCGCATCCAACTTGGATCTCTCATTCTTTGGAACATGCACATATGCTTTGCAACCGAAGACACGCAAATGATCATACTTGACATTCTTGCCAAACCAAATCTTGTCTGGCACCTCAGCATTCAAAGCAACTGCAGGACTCAGATTAATAACATGCACTGCCGTGTACAATGCTTCACCCTAGAAATGCTTAGGCAACTTTGCTTCAGAAAGCATACACCTAACTCTTTCAATCAATGTCATGTTCATTCTCTCTGCTAAACCATTCATCTGAGGAGTTTTAGGAGGAGTCTTTTCATGTCTGATACTGTGCTGCTTGCAATAAACATTAAATGGTCCACAATACTCACCACCATTGTTAGTACGAATGCATTTCAATTTCTTGCCTAACTGTCTCTCTACCATAACATGGAACTCTTTGAATTTCTCCAGAACTTGGTCTTTTGTCTTCAAAGCATAGACCCAAAGCTTCCTGGAACAATCATCAATAAAAGTAACAAAGTAAAGTGCACCACTAAATGACTTTACCTTCAACGGGCCACAAACATCAGAATGCACCGATTCAAGCAACTCTGACTTCCTTGAGAAAGGATGTTTCTTGAAGGATAGTCTAGTCTGCTTACCAGCCATGCAATGAGAACATTTCTCCAACTCTGCACTCTTTAATCCCGGAAGTACATCCTTTTTAGCTAAACAATTCAGCCCATTTTCACTAATATGACTAAGTCTGTGGTGCCACAAAGAAGCCTTCATATCCATGGCATTCACACTGTCTTTAGCAACCAATACTTTAGTCTAATACAGTTTATTAATTTTCTCCCCTCTGGCCACAACTAAGTTACCTCTGGTGAGTTTCCATTTTCCTGAACCAAAGTGATTATCATAACCACCATCATCAAGCATCTGCACAGAGATCAAATTAAAGCGAACATCTAGAGCATGTTTGACTCCTCTAAGCAACAACTGCACTCCCATGTTGGTCTGCAAACAAACATCACCAATACCAACTACCTTGGACACACCATCATTACCCATCTTCAACACTCCAAAGTCACCAGAAGTGTAAGATGTGAAGAACTCCTTCCTTGGTGTAACATGCAGTGTAGCACCACTATCAATAATCCACATGCTCTCATCTGATACAAGATTGACTGAGTCATAGTCACAGAGAATAATCAGATCATCACAAGTAGCAGTAGTAACACGGTCATCATCATCATGATTCTTATCTCTCTGCTTACTATTATTGTTTTTGCTCTCCCTTTTCCATATGAAACAGTTTCTCTATATGTGCCCCATTTTGTGACAATAATTGCACTCCACATTCTTGTATCTGGACTTGGACTTACTTTTGTTGTTCTCTCTATTCACACTTCTGCTATTTTGTTTGTTCCCTTTCGGTTCCTTTCTTTGACTTCGGCCCCTGTTCTCAGTTACAAGTACCTCGGAATGAGATGAAGTACCTTGTGCCTTCCTTCCCATCTCCTCATTAAGAACACTTCCCTTTACACTTCGCAAAGAGACAACACCATCAGAAGTTGAGTTTGTAATTGAAACCCGAATAGTTTCCCAAGAATCTGGTAGAGTATTCAGTAGCCATAGTCCCAACACTTCATCATCAAATTTGATACCCATACCTGACAATTGATCTAGGAGCCCTTGAAAATAATTTAAGTGATCTGAAATAGATGTCCCCTCCTTGTACCTTAAATTCATCAAGGAGTTCAACAAATATAACTTATTATTCCCTGATTTAGAAGCATACAATGATTCAATCTTCTTCCACAAGGATCTTGCATGTTCCTCATTAGCAATGTGATTATAAACATTGTCTTCTACATATTGCCGAATAAAACCACAGACCTGCTGATGTTCAAAACTCCAATCCTCATCAGTCTTGGATTCTAGCTTCTCACTAGCAAACACAGGAAGATGCAAATTCTTCACAAATAACAGATCCTTCATTTTTCCCTTCCATAAGTGATAATTAGTGCCATTCAAACAAATCATTCTATTTGTATTTGCCTCCATCATTCAAACAAGTCAAACAGCCCCTTAACCAAAGAGCTCTGATACCACTCTAATGGGAAATTCAACAACAAATAACAATAACAACTCTAACATAACAATATGCAGCGGATAATCAATTTCCCAAACTTGCAAGAATCTGTGAGGAGCAATCAACAAATAATCACATCAACTAAAATCACCATCACAAAGGACACAATAATTTTTAACGTGGAAAAACCTTCTCAATGTGAGAAGTAAACAATCACTGGACCAAGTCAGTAATAGAGCTCCACTATGATCAAAATATGGGTACAAGAGAGTTTCAAATATGGCACAAATTCGTGCTCAGTAACCAGCCAAAAACAACAAGGTAACCAGCACAACAATCAGCCAAAACAATTAGAAAACAAGCATGAAATTGAGAACAAAGTTCAGCAGAAAAAACCAGGAAAATATGCTGCTGTCCGAGTTCAATTTCTCCCACCTCAGACCTCTGATCGATGATCCAACCGGTCAGATGGAAGTACCTCGAGTCACGAACCTGCTGTCCAAATTTCAGCCCGATCCGATGGTAAACGAAGGAGAAATCACGAATCTAGTGCAACTGCTCTGTTTTATGCGAAAATAGGTTTTGCTCTTCCTCTCTCACTTTTCTCTTTGTCTCACTCTCTGAATTCAGCTCTCTCACGCCCACTAATCTGACCTCTCTCCACTTAGTTAAGTGAGACACATGAGATTGCACATATTGGGCCTTTCTCCACATAGGAAGGGAGCCCAAAACCTAACATTGCTATGTCTCCACCTCTTTAGAATTGTTAGCTCTTTGGCTATTTTACAAATATGATAATAGTTAGGGTTTGAGAAAGGGTGTAGTCTTTCTTATGTAACAAATTAAAATAAAATGCAATGATATGAATAATAAGAAATTATATATGATTTCATCTTTACTATTATTGTTGCATGCATTTTTTAATTTAGTGTTACATTTTGTAATATTTTTTATTTTTTCCTTACATACAAAATAATTTACACATTTACTTTTTGCTAAAGAAACTAATCAAATCTACAACATATTGATTCAAACCTTGTCCTTTTATCTCTAGAGAAATGCCTTGAAATAATAAACGTTATATTTTTATTATTTTATATATTTTTCTAAAAAATAACAGTATATTAGTGTAAATATTTTAAGCAATAAGATTTAGGCAATTTAACGTGTATATATGAGTTTTGATAATTAATTTCATATTTTTTTGTGTATTTATTTAATATTAAATATGTACTTAATTATGTAAAATTATTTCTAAAGATATCTTATTTCAATTATTTATTTTATAAATAATCATCTTAATATAGTAGTAATATTGTGTTTGATTTTCTTTATTTTTCTATACTTATTTTAGAATTTTGATTTTATACATAAATATGT
>JBBPBT010001178.1:7227446-7240249 GCA_037974875.1 Cicer bijugum | reverse complement strand
TATATATATATATATATGTATATTATGATTTAGTAATTAACATAAAATATTGTTATTATATTTATTTATTTTATAATTTTGACTATTCTTTAAAGATATATTATTATATCATGAGTATTTTCAAAAATAAGTATAATTATAGTGATTAATTTGAATATAAGAGTTTCGGTTGTTAATAATATGTATTTTTTTAAGGTCATTTATTTTAATTATTTTAATTACTCTAATTTATCAAGTATTATTTTTGAAATCATAGCAATTAAATTGTGTTAAAAAAATGTTTAAAAAAATAACTTTGGCAGTTGTCAGCTTTATAAAAAATAAATAAATGAAAATTAAAATGTATTTCATGGGTCAAGTCTAAGTAAAACCTAATTAAAGAATAAAATAAAATAAAAAATAGAGGAAGAGCAATGTATGAGGCAGCTGCTCCGAGGAAGAATTGGAGGAAAAATAGAAGAAAATGGATATCGGCAATCCATAACTATAGCAGAAAATTGTCTCTATTTCCGTCCAAATTTCAGTATGTTATTTTATACATTTAGTTAGTCAATTAAACACACTTTCCCAGATTTTTAACCATCCAAATTTCTATCTAAAATACCTGACTTCTCCGTTTGTAGAATTTGTTATTTTCCACCATTCGTCTTCATCGTAAGTCCGATTCGGGTGAAACCAACGCCAAAACGATCCTCTAAAAAGTGGTTAAATTATTCAATGATTGGTTTTCACATTTATGATCAATTGAAAGACAAAGTGTTAAAGAACAATGGTTGTTTGCTCATAGAATCGTATTCGTGTGTGAAAGCGTCAAAATAAGGTAAGGGGTGAGAAAGTGTTTGAATTCATGAGTATAATATATTGTGAGATAAACAGGAAAACCGTATTTCCCAACGATTCATCCAGGGCTCGCTACGTACGATAGTAGCCCTTTGAGAGATAAATTGATAGATGTGAAATATGAGAATTGTGAGATTAAAATGTGAATTAAAAATGTTTATAAGGTTTTGATTGATTTAATTTTTGATATGCATGTGGTAGTTGATATTTGTCATTATTGTGATGTTGGATGTTGAATGAAATTATGTGTTTATGTTTGATTAAATGAATTTATGTGATGTGATAATAAACCAAGAAATTCAAATGCTGTAAAAATCCCACAAATCCATCACATACACATACTTGAAGTTTTGAAATTTCGAAAATAAGAAGTAGTTCTAAATTCTCCTATCAAATTGCTTAATTATTACTGATTTCTTTGTAAAGAATCAAATCTCAAACAAGAGTTGAGATTTCTCAAATTCTGTCAAAAAAACAATCTTATAGTAAAAACTCAAACTATAAGTGTTTCTTTATAGTTTGTTTAGATTGTATTGAATCCTATCAAAGTTAAATAGGTGTTGTTGTTACTTTCTGGGTGGAAAGTAATAGAGATTGAAATAGATCAAGGTTGATCTAGACTAGGTGCTATAAAATCAAGAAGGTTCTTTGTTTTAAACACTTAGTAGAAAATCTCACAGTGTGAGGACTAGACGTAACCCAAGTTGGGTGAACCAGGATATTTCTTTGTGTGGTATTCTCTATCATATCTCTTTATTTGTTAAACTTAATTTATTAAAGAGGATAAAACACAAACGGATTTTCTATTTTAAGCTAATCATGGAACGTTATTTGTTTTATAATAAAAACCAAGAACGTTCTGATGGGGGATAAGACCTCTGTTTGACAAAAAAATATGCAGAATAATGCCTATTCTAACAATATGCGCAACAGTTTAATAAATTCGAAATTTACTAAACACAAGATTAAACAAGGTCCCAAAAAGATCAATCCTAACGAAAATCAACAATAACAATTTTTGTTAAAATGAAGAGTGCGACATATACATTTATCATTTAAGATCTTGATTCACATACAAGCATGTTGTGGCAACCTTTCATGTAATGTCAAGATACCCAGAAATTTATTTACGCATACAATCAATAGCTTTCATGTAATCAATGCAGAAATTTAAAAAGATAAGGGAAAGAAAAATGTACGCAGATTTTTATATTGGTTCAGCCGCCTTGTGACGGCCTACGTCCAGTCCTAAGATCGAACCTGATCTTAGCCTTTCCAATAGAACTTCTTAGAATCATTTTACAGATTTTAGACAGCGTCTCGCCTCAATCTTAAACTATTCTCCCTGTTCTATCTTTCCCTCCTTGAGTCCCAGAGTTTAAATCCCATAAACTCTTCCAAGATATCAGTCAAGCGTCTTCTTGATGAGCACCCTCAATCACAGAAGATCACCACTAGTTTAAGACTGGATTTCACAACCACTGTATCCCAGAGTTTATCTCCAAACCCTTACAAGATAACAGCAAAGTTTCTTCTTGATGAGACCTCTCAATCACAGAAGATAACTACCAGTTAAGACTGGATTTCACAAAGTTTGTATGATTACAGAAATTGTTTACAGATATTCTAAAACAGAAGATGTACAAAAGTTCTTCAGCTGTCTTCTTCTCGAATGTACTTTCTCCAGCAATCTTTTTCAGTCTTTGTTGAATACAAAAGATGAATGTTTATGACTGAAAAAGTAATGTACAAAAGTTATTTCACATTGAGAAAGTGTATTACAAAGTTGTGACCAAGTTGTGTATGTTTCACGAGATATCAATCATTAAATGAAGAAGAACTAGTTAACAGTTTATATAGATTCAGAAAAACAATGGATGAATCGCTTTGCCCAATCGATTCATTAAAGTTAAAAAGCTTGCTAATCGATTTACCCAATCGATTTCGCGAATCTTGTTTTTCTTGAATCTTGAAACTACATCAACTAATCGATTTATCCAATCGATTATTTTAAGGCATTCTCCAGAATTTAAAGCAGTTCATATTTGAATCGATTTGCATATCGATTGGTGATGTTTTGTTCAAACAACGAGATCAAAACAATCGATTTACTCAGTCGATTCAAACACTTACATAATTGATTTGGCTAAGGACTAAGTCTTCTCCGTTTGTTAAAACCTTTGTGCTAATCGATTTGCTCAATCGATGTCACTAATTACAGAGAGAGCTTAAATCATTTAATCGATGCGCCTAATCGATTATGGACTTATGTCTGAAGAACAATTTAACAGTTTGTTTCATTCAATCGATTTACCAAATCGATTGATGTCAAACTTATTACAAAAGAAAATGTATCAATGGATTGTGCTAATCGATTGTATATGTCCCAGACCAAATTCATTTCATAACTTATTTTGTTAAATCGATTGGCCTAATCGATGTAAGCAATCAGTTTAGTCTTTGTGATTTAAACAATCGATGTGCCTAATCGATTTAAGGCTAACTGGCTCTCTGACTTGCACAATTTATTTTCTAATAAATGTATCAAGCGATTTGCCTAATCGATTGATAACCTACTTGATTTTCAGAAACTGTGCAAATCGATTTTGCCAATCGATTGATTAATCCCAAACTGTAAAATTTTATTAAACCCTATTACAAAATCGATTTGTCCAATCGATTTGCTCAGTGAATCTTCCAACTTTGTTGATTCCTTGAGTTCCAAGCTATTGTCTCAAGTTTGTTGGGTTGAGTTGTTGTTCCTAAAATTTTACTCAGTTCAAAATGTTAGATTTATCACATGATGTATGTTTGTCAATAATATCAAAAAAAAGACTTATGTCTAACACGTTCTCCATTTTTTGTTTTCATAACCAAGATCAATCTTGAGTTATTTTCTTAAGTTTTTAACAGGAATTTTAAAATGGTACATTTACAATTCAAACCCCCCTTCCTTGTAAATCGATATTGTTACTTCAATTGGCATCAGAGCTCAGTCTTTAGAAAGTTCAAAAAACACCTAACAAGTGCTAGAGAAAATATCTAGAAGAATATCGAAAGCAAAATACATTTTTGAAGGAGGATCCTTAAACAGACCACCAAAGTCTCAAGACAGAAGAATGTGGTGCATCATTACAGATAGAGACTTCACACCAAAGGTTGATCAAGATGACTCAAACTCTAATATAAAGAAAGAAACAGACTGGACACCCGATGATAAAACTAAGGTACTTTTTAATTCTAAAGCCTAGTTATGCTTATCATGTGCTTTAAGCAGGGAAGAAAGTGAAAGAGTTGATGAATGCACACCCGATGATAAAACTAAGGTACTTTTAAATTCTAAAGCCTATTTATTCTTATCATGTGCTTTAAGCAGGGAAGAAAGTGAAAGAGTTGATGAATGCACAACTACAAAAGAAGTTTGGGATACACTACAAACTCATCATGAAGGAACAAGCCATGTCGAAGAAACAAGAATAGACATTGGCATAAGGAAATTCGAATTGTTTGAAATGCAAGAAGGAGAAACTATTGATGAAATGTACTCAAGATTTACTATAATAGTAAACAAAATGCGTTCTCTTAGCAAAGCTTACACAGGACAAGGAAGAGTAAGAAAGATCATGAGGTGCCTTCCAATTATATGGAGACCAATGGTAACAGCTATAAGTCAAGCCAAAAACCTTGAATCACTGTTTCTGGAAGAATTAATTGGAACATTAAGAGCACATGAATTATTGTTACAAGAAGACAAACCAATCAAGAAAGGAAAGGCAATAACACTAAAAGCTTCCCAAGAAAAAATCACAGCACAAATAGAGGAAGAACCAAAAGAAAATGAACAACAAGATGCTGATGAAATTGCTCTTCTCACCAGAAGAATACAGAGAATGATGAGAAGAAGTGATCAAATAAAAAAGGGATTTCAAAAAAAAAATCCTAAAATAGAGGTTGACGAAAGTCAAGTCACATGCTTTGGATGCAATAAATTAGGACATTACAAAGTAGAATGTCCCTCAAACAGAAATCCACCAAAATGATTTCCTTTCAAAAAGAAATCAATGATGGCAACATGGGATGATTAAGAAGAATCAGAAACTGAAAAAGAAGTCAACATATGCTTAATGGCAAAAACAGAGGAAAAAGAGGTAATAAATTCTTAACCTTGTCATTTATGTGAACAAATGGGAAAAGAATTTGATAACTTGTTAAATGACTCAAATCTCCTTATTCAAAAATGTAGTTCCTTAAAAGAACAATTTTATAAAGAAAAAGAAGAAAGTAAAGCTAAAAATAACATGCTAAAAAAAACCATTCAAGAGTTGAAAGAAACGGAAAAACAAATTTTTGAATATCAAGAAAGTCAAGAACATTATGCACTACAAACAGAGAACGTTCGACTGAAAAATGAAAATGAACTTCTCAAAAATAGATTTATTAAATTTCATTAAAGCCACTGAAACATTTCATAACAACATGGGATCTCAAATAGGAATTTTAGATAAAGTTGGTCTTGGTTATAATCAAACCCAAAAAACCAAGCTATATGAAAATTTCTTTGTCCCAAAAAGAAAGGAAGAAAAATGCAAAATTAGATGCTCATACTGTAAAAAACTTGGACATCTGGAATTTGCTTGCTATTTTATAAAAAGAGATGAAAAGGTTGAAAGGAAAAAGGTAATTGAAAGAGGAAATCATTATGTTAAAGCAGTTTTGAAAAAACTGCAAAAAGAAGAACAATCTCTAGAATGTTTTCTAAACGGAGAAAGTTCCAAAACAAAAGCTGAACCTCCTCCAGAAAAAGTGAAAAAAGGATAACGATCTAGAAACTCTTTCAAACCAAAGTTTAAACCTTCTGAAACCCAGATTGTTAAATCCATTTCAAAATCAACAACTAAATACTCAACTAGTTTCAAGAATAAAGGAATGATATACCATTCTAAAGAAAAAGGAAAAGTCAAAAATAACTTTCAAGGAACCAAAACAAAGTGCGTACCTAAGGCTGAAATAATATCATATGCAGATTGGTTTTCCAAATATAAAGAGAAAGCCTTGGTTCTTGGACAGTAATTGTTCAAGGCACACGACAGGAGATAAAAACTGCTTCATAACATTCATCAACAAGGGTGGAGGATCGGTCACTTTTGGTAATGATAATCAAGCTCAGACTAAAGGTAATGGAACCATTGGTAAGAGAAACTCTGCTCAAATAAAGGATGTTCAATATTTGGATGGTTTAAAACACAACTTGTTAAGCATAAGTCAGTTATGTGATAATGGATGTAAAGTCATTTTCAAACCAAAGGTGTGTGAAATTAGGAAAACTAAAACTGGAGAAATTCTATTTTCTAGAAATCGAAAGAAAAATTTATATGTTTTATATCTTGAAGAACTACCCGATGAATCATTCTTTATATCAATCAATAAAGATAAATGAATTTGGCATAAAAGGGTTGGGCATATCAGTATGAAAACCATTTCAAAAATTTCCAAACTTGATCTTGTTAGAGGATTACCAAAACTTAACTTTGAAAGAGATAAAATATGTGAAGTATGTGCAAAAGGTAAACAAGTCAAAAGTAACTTTCACTCAAAAGATTTTGTAACAACAAATAGAACTCTTGAACTACTTCATGTAGATCTCTTTGGGCCAGTCAAAACAACAAGTCTAGGAGGAATGAAATATGGTTTTGTTATTGTTGATGAATTTTCAAGATTTACGTGGGTTCTATTTTTAAAACAAAAAGATGATGCTTTTGAAGCATTCAAAACATTCTATAAAAAGGTTCAAAATGAAAAAGAATCCAGCATCATTTTTGTAAGAAGTGATCATGGAGGAGAATTCATAAATGCTTCATTTAAAACTTTTTTTAATGAACTTGGCATCTCTCACAATCTCTCATGTGAAAGAACTCCACAACAAAATAGAGTTGTTGAACGAAAAAATAGAACACTACAAGAAATGGCAAGAACTATTTTAGAAGAATCAAATGTTGAAAGATATTTTTGGGCTGAAGCCATAAACACATCTTGCTATATTTTAAACCGTGTATCTATCAGAAAGATCATCAACAAAACCCCATATGAAATCTAAAAAAAATAGAAAATCAAACATCTCTTACTTTCACATTTTTGGTTGTTACTATTACATTTTAAACAACAAAGAACTTATTGGAAAATTTGATGCAAAATCTGATAAAGCAATCTTTCTTGGATTCTCAACCGAGTCTAAAGGTTATAGAGTGTTTAATTTAAGAACTAATGTTGTTGAAATAAGTATGCATATATTATTTGATGAGTTTGATGACTTAGATATTTAGTAAAAAGGATGAGGAAGAAGAAACTCCAATCAAAACACAACAGCAAAACAGTTTGCAGAAAACAGAGATTGATAAACAATCTCTGTTTCATTCTCCACCAAAAAGCTAAAAAACGATTGAAGATCATCCTTAAACCCAGATCATTGGAGACACGAATGATAGGATTAGAACCAGAAAATCATTCAAGAATGACGAAAACAACATGGCAATGATATCTCAGATCGAACCAAAATCAATCAAAGAAGCAATTACTAATCAATCTTGGATAAATGCCATGAAGGAAGAACTACTACAGTTTGAGAAAAATGAAGTTTGGGCCCTGGTACCTGATCCATTAGATCAAGCAATCATTTGTACACGATGGGTTTTTAGAAAAAAACTAGATGAAGAAGGTACGGTTATCAGAAACAAAGCAAGATTAGTAGCTCAAGGTTACAATCAACAAGAAGGTATAGATTATGATGAAACCTTTACTCCAGTTGCAAGGTTAGAAGCTATTTGAATACTTCTTGCATATGCATCTCATAAACTTATCAAATTATTTCAAATGGATGTTAAAAGTGTTTTCTTAAATGGATTCTTAAATGAACAAGTATATGTAAAACAGCCCCCAAGTTTTGAAAGCCAATCAAAACCAAATCATGTTTTCAAACTTACCAAAGCACTATATGGTTTAAAACAAGCACCAAGGGTCTGGTATGAACGGTTGAGTTCATTCCTAATTAAAAATGGTTTTCAAGGAGGAAATATCGAAACCTCATTATTTAAGAAAATAGAGGAAAATGATTTACTCATTGTTCAAGTATATGTTGATGATATCATTTTCGGGTCAACAAATGAAAAAATGTGTGAAAGTTTTTCAAAACATATGCAAAGTGAATTTGAAATGAGCATGATGGGATAATTAAGGTACGTTCTTGGTTTACAAATTAAACAATATGAAAATGGTATTTTTATTTGTCAAGAAAAGTACATCAAAGATCTGTTGATTAAATACAAACTAAATGAATCAAAAATCATGACTACTCCTATGCATCCATCTTCTTCTTTAGAAAAAGATGAAAATGGCAATTCTATTTTTGAGAAAGAGTATTGAGGAATGATTGACTCTTTGCTTTATCTAACTGCAAGTAGGCCTGATATAGTGTTTGCAGTAGGATTATGTGCTCGATTTCAATCAGCACCAAAAGAATCCCATTTAAAAGCAGTAAAATGCATATTTAGATATCTTGTTGGAACCACTAATCTTGGTCTTTGGTATAGAAAGGGTTCACATTTTGATATTATAGCATACTGTGATGCTGACTATGCTGGAGATAAAATTGAAAGAAAAAGCACAAGTGGAGCATGTCAGTTCTTAGGCGAAACATTAATCAGCTGGTCTTGCAGAAAACATAACACTATAGCCTTGTCAACAATAGAGAGCAAACTGTTGTTCATAGGTTCTGTGGATTAAAAATCAACTTCAAGATTACTCTGTAAGCTATTCCAATATTCTAATTTATTGTGATAATACGAGTGCTATAAATTTGTCTAAAAATCCCATTCAGCATTCTAGATCAAAATATATTGAAATAAAACATCAATTTATTCGTGATCATGTCAATAAGAAAGATATTAAATTAATCTTTATTGATACTCAAAATCAACTTGCTGACATTTTTACAAAGCCTCTTGTCGAGGATAGTTTCAATTTGATCAAAGAAAAATTGAAGATTATAAAAAATCTAGAAAATTCTGGATAAATTATGCTTCTCTAGAAAATGGAGAACGTTTATCAGGCTCCTTTTCACGAGCATCATTCTCCGTTCTGAGAAACCAACATTCCCTCCAGAGTTATCACTTTTCCTCTCAAAACCAAAAAGACAAATCTTGGCATTTAATACATATGTCTTTATGTCTGAAGGTAGAGTTCTGACACAAGATTTATAGCCCCCAAAATTATTTTCCTCTTTCCCTAGGTCCAAATAGTTTCCATTGGTCAAAAAAGTAATCATTATTTTCTTTTTCTCTCCTCAAATCAGAAAAACAGTTTCCTCTTTCATCTCTTCACCTTCTTTTTCCCCAAAATATGCATCAAGCCTCTCTCTAAAAACCAGTCTTCTCCTTAATCTCCTTCACTCTAAATCATTCACTCACGGAACAAAAATGGCGCGAACCAAACAATCAACACACAAAAATGCTTCTCCCTGCACACCATACTCTACATCCCCTTCATCTGAATATGTGGAACGTTCACCCTCTCCACCACCTCGACCAACACCACCACACACCTCCTCCGATTCAACTTCTTCTGACAACAACCAAGAAATCTTCAACCCCAATCCTCTGTGTACTCTTCTTCCACCACTATACACTTGTCCCACACCAAACGTTGCTCAAGTACCTCGACATTTGTGTAACCAAACTACTCCTAAACGACGCTTAATGAGCGTTCAATCTGGAATTGGAACTTCAAAACCCTTGAACCCAAAACCATATTACTTCATCATCTCAGATTCTGAGATTGATGATTCTTCTGATTCCTGCCCTCCAACATCAGAGAAGACACCAACAAATACCAAGCCATCAGCAACAACACCAACAAACACCCAACCATCAACATCACCAAGGGCACCAACAAACACCAAACCTACCACACCACCTAAATTAGCCTTCTCCTTTGAACCCTCACAATCAACTCCCCTAAACCAAAAACGGAGATTGATAAATGAAATTGTCTCCCTTCTTACTAAACAAAATGAACCCCCCTCTCAATCCAAACCCCAAACAAAACCCATGAAAACAAAATTTGCCATAACAATTGCGCAATACCTTGCTCGTAAGAAATTCCCAAATCCTCAAAGGAGAAAAACCCATGCTCCTAAACAAAACCTAAAACACTGTCAACCCACCTCTCTAGAACATTCTCCACAATATTCCCCACCCCAACCTCAAGAACGTTCTCAAAATCAGGAACGTTCACCTATTCAAACTCCTTTTTCTCCTCCATCACAAGAACGTTCTCCAAATCAAGAATGTTATCCTGCTCACATAGCCCTTCCTCCAGAATCCTCTCCACACCCACAACCTTCACCATCAACACACGCCAAACGTTCTCCCACTCCAGCATCTTCCTCTACCTCCACTTCTTCTGAATCTGAACCATCTCCTCCCTCTAAAAAATCCAAACAAAATACTCTGCTTCTGATTTCCCCCACCAAATCCAAACTCTTCAAAAACAAATGAGCTCAATGGCTAATTGGGATCGGACGACTTTTTGTCTTTGACAAACTCATCATTGAAGGCAATGTTGTCCAGCGTCACACAGATGCTCTTGGTTTGACCTCATCCCAACTCAAAAAGGTTATCAGATCACTAAAATAAAAGGACTTGAAACAGTCAAAATAAAACAATTTGAAACTCTAAAAATCAAACTGTCAAGAAAGTTTGATCAACCTTTATATATGATAAGACATTACAAAGGACATCCACAATGATCAAAACAGGAACTCCAGATTGGTCATTAAATCTCTAGAAAGATCAAAATGACAGATCCAGATTGATAATCAATATCCGTTTTCTGCATAACTCCAACAACAATTTGTTCTCTTTTGCAATGGCTTATAATCCTTCTCCAAACTTCTTTTGGCTACATTCAAGACTCAAGATCGAAATTGTACCATCCAATATTAAGGGAGAAACTTCAAAGGCTTTTTCACTAAAAGACCAAATTGAATTAAAAGTTGTAACAAAATAGTAAAAGTTGGATTATTTTTATTCTGAAATATTGGTTTTTGTCAAAAAACAGAGCACTACCAATATCCAGGAATAAACCAAGAAATTCAAGTGTTGTAAAATCTCACAAATCAATCACATACACATACTTGAAGTTCTAAAATTTCCAAAAGAAGAAGTAGTTCTAAATTCTCATATCAGATTGCTTAATTATTACTGATTTCTTTGTAAAGAATCAAATCTCAAATAAGAGTTGAGATTTCTCAGATTCTGTCAAAAAAAACAATCTTATTGTAAAAACCCAAACTATAAGAGTTTCTTTATAGTTTGTTTAGATTGTATTGAATCCTATCAAAATTAGATAGGTGTTGTTCTTACTTTCTGTGTGGAAAGTAATAGAGCTTGAAACAGATCAAGGTTTATCTAGACTAGGTGCTGTAAAATCAAGAAGGTTCTTTGTTTTAAACATTTAGTGGAAAACTGTGTGAAGACTGGACGTAACCCAAGTTGGGTGAACCAGGATATTTCTTTGTGTGGTATTCTCTATCCTATCTCTTTATTTGTTAAACTTAATTGATTAACTATGACAAAATACAAACTGATTTTCTGTTTTAAGCTAATCAAGAAACATTCTCTGTTTTTTAATAAAAATCAAGAACGTTCTCCATTTTCTGTTTTTATAACCAAGATCAATCTTGAGTTATTTTCTTAAGTTTTTAACATGAATTTTAGAATGGTACATTTACAATTCAAACCCCTTTCCTTGTAAATCGACATTGTTACTTCAATTCCGAGAAAGTACAACTGAATGAGCCTGATCGTGACGGTCTACTATTGAGCCATAACGCAAGATTATTATACCTTGGAGGTATTCGGGTGGGGAATTCCTAGGTGACTTGAAGGTCGCACTCCAAATGTCGAGAGCTACCATGCAACACACATTTACCTCAACTGTCACGTATATGTGTCTTGGGTTAAGTTGATGGGATCTATGAGGACAGGGCCAATTTGAATTGTCTGTCCACCGTGATGGTGGCATATTATCAAGCCTCCTAACTAAATATTTCAGAGTCAGAATGATACCACATTGTGAAGTAGAGTATGAGTTCATGCATATCATTGTATTTTCTTGTGATTGTTTTGTTGTGATTGATGTATTTCAAAAGTAATAATAATTACTCTTAGATGATTTGATGCATATTATAATGAGATGGTTATTTTACTTGAGTGACTTTGATGTTATAATATGATACTATTTACTTAAATATTTTGATATATCGTAATGTGATTATGATACGGTCTATTATGATTGTTTGTGTGTTCTTCTTACTTATATTATACTATTAACATGATTTCAAAACTCACCTCCTTTGTTGCTTGTGTTTGACTGGTTTGGTCATGCGTTTGCGAAATCGCAGTTATTAAAGGTTAATGAGTCTTAAAGTTCAAGTTTCAGAGGAACTCTGCTCTAATAAGGTGATATCGGGAATAAGGGTTTTAATTTATATTTTACTTATTTAATTTAAATAAATTTTTGTATTAAAACTTTAGAAGTACTAGTAAGTTTTTAAAATTAAATCAAGTAATTATACTTAAATCAAGCTTATCGAGATTGCACTATTTTAATGTAGAATATGAGTTTAAAGTGTTCTTTTTATTTTTGAGAGACGTGATATTCTAATTAAAAATAAAAGTTTTTATTTTTTTAGAAATAAATTTTTATTTATCCGCTACAAATTTTATAAAAATATTATATAATTTATTATATATATTATTTTAGAGTTTAGAGTGTCACATCTTCCATCATAATTATATATAAATTTTTGTCAATTACATATTGCATTACACTATTATAACGAGTTGAGATCCTCCATTTCTTAAAAAAATTAAACTTTCAATTACTATGGTAATCTTATATAAATATTA
>JBBPBT010001178.1:7206639-7220660 GCA_037974875.1 Cicer bijugum | reverse complement strand
CACATGTTACTATTTGTACCTGCATCATGTAATACAAATTATGATATGAAAGTAGCTGAGATCCCATGGCATCTTTTGTCACAAGACAATGTATGTAAGCCCTGGTGTAGTTCTTGCAAACCTGTAAAAAAAAAAAAAAAAAAAAGAACCACACTGAACACATGCAGATTTCCACAGACAATGTGAAATTTAAAACCAGCCTCTTACAAGCATACCATACAAGAGCAAGTAGGATCAATTGGACGAGTGTCATCAGCCATGTCTCTGTTTTTTAGTTTTAAGACTCCCTGCAAGAATAATGAAAAAAGTAAGTTCCAAAAGAAATCAACGCATGAATGAGTGGATATCAAAGAATTCTTTTAAATTATCATTATTCCACACTCCAAATATATTAAAATTGGCCCAATGTGCAATTGAAATTTAGTATATCCCAATAGGGATATAAATAAAAGGGTAAAAAATTATCACCTGAGGAACTAGGGCAGTGCCAAAACGTGCTGTACGAGTAGGATAAACACAGTCATACATGTCAGCACCCAAAGCACTACAAACAACAATGTCGAGTGGATAACCAACTCCCTGAAAGAAATACAAGTGAAAGTTGCAATTCACTATCAAATTGAGAAATTGAAATATTTCACTAAAAACAAAATGCTTGTGCTCAAAAAAGTGTACTGACCATAACATATCGCGGTTTATCCTCTGGCAGAGCAGCAGTACACTGAGCAACAACTCGCCAAAATGAATTTTTATCTTCACCGCCTGAAAGACCACCAATGGCATAGCTGTGAAAAAAGGAAATTATATTTAACTCAATATTACTACAGAAATTGATATGGTACAAGACTGAGCCTAATTCAATAGAAGGGGATGTTCTAGTGGGCCTAAGGCATGAGAAGCCCAAAGTGTGGAGAGTCTACGAGAGAAACCAAAAGAAAAAGGATATGAGCATCCAAACATGACTACACAATTCATGATTTACAGAACAAAAACAAATTGTGAGGGGTGGTATAGAAGGTTCGTTCGTATGTGTTTAATTCATATAAGAAATCCTTAGGTGTCAGCTTGGAGTCTAGAATTGTGCTGGGAATAGGAATTGGTCCTCTTAATTCCAATGTTTTTGTTTGTACTCAGAATTATAATTAATAGCATATGACATGATAATTCCATAGAATTACAAAATAACTCGTGATTTACAGTGACATTAGAATCCCTCTTGCTTTTTTAGTATTATACATCAAATTTGTGTTTAATATCTTCCCTAGTGACATTAATATTCTGTTAGGCCTCTTATAACTAAATATTATAATCCCTACGAGATACAGTGACATTAGTTCCAGTATTATTTTTAAAGACTTTTAACATAAATTTGAGAAAAGAAATTTGTTGGATCCCAAATCGTAGCTGAGAATCAGTCGTTTATTGACTGAATTTTTCTGTAATTAATGTATTATTATATATTATGTAGGAAAGTTGTAGCAAACATCAAGGGATCTTGGATAGTAAATCCCTCTTATTTAATTTTGTTTTATTTCCTTTCTTAGACTAAGGTGTGCTGTATTTAAACCAGAATTCTAACCTTTTTAATTCAAGAAATGAAACAGTCATTTCCTTAATAATTCACATGGTATCAGAGCAAACAGTCCAAGTGAGAAACGCCATTCCTCCATGGCTGAAGAAAGTAGTTCAGTCACATCTTCCATAATTATAAGTCTGACCGAAAACGCCATTATACCCATCACCAGCTACAAATTAAATGGTCCAAACTACATTCAATGGCAAGATCTGTTCAAATTTCCTTCAAGGAAAAGGCAGGGAAGATTACATCTTCGATGATGCCAAAGAGCCAAAGAAAAAGGACCCTGACCACTCAAAGTAAAAACTATAGAACATCTTAGTCATGACATGGCTGGTAAACTCAATGACCATCAAAACTTTATGTATCACAGCACTGCAACTGAGATCTGGAGCGCTGCCAAGGAAACTTACTGAAATATTGATGATACTTCCGCTATATTTGAGATCAAGAGTCTTCTGCATGACCTGAGACAAGGAGATACAACAGTCGCTGAATACTACCAACTCTCACCTGTTATTGGCAACAACTGGATGTCTACGAGGATATGGTGTGGAAATGTCCTGAAGACAGCAACAGTACAAAAAAAACTGGTGGAGAAAGATTGAATCTACCGGTTCCTCCTTGGCCTGAACAAGAATCTAGATTAGGTAAGAGGAACGATCCTTGGGACCAAACCTCTGCCCAACATTAGAAATTTTTCTCAGAGAAAGCTCCACCAATGAAGGTTCAGCCTTGGCTGTGAAAGAAAAGTACAAAAAATCTAGAGGACGGTGGGATGACTGAAAAAAAACAGGCCACACTAAGGAGACATGTTGGGTCACTCATGGAAAACCATCACACTGGAAACCATCTAGGAGCAGGGACAGTCACCCAATGCTGCCACATCAAAAGGAAACAAAGTGTTGACTACACCAGCACTTGAGCCAAGTCTGTTCAACAAGGAACAAATAGAGCTCTAGCAAAAATTGCTACAGCAAACCCTTCAAAACACTGGCACATACATATATTGATTCTTAATTTAGATCTTTTATAAATAACGTTCATATTTTATTAAATTATAATAAATAAATACATAAATAAATATGTGTATCGGTGTCCTATGTTTTTTACATTAGCAAAGTGTCGAGGTGTCTATGTCATGTCAAATGTCTGTGTCGGCGGAGTTTGTGCTTCATAGTTTATAAGTATTTTTATTTTTAATTATTCTATATCCTAGATTAGAATTGGAATTGAATCTTGAATTCTAATTCTATGCCATACTCTTTATACAATCATTGTCCGTACATAAAATTTATTATTCTAGATCAATTCCAAATAATTCAAATTCCATCATCCAAACATACTCGTAGAGTTGTTCCTGGTCACTCTTTTAATTAGGGCAAATACTGGTCTGCTTCCAACCTCTCTCCAAACACCATCAGATGTGGGATAGATGTAATAGTTTTAACAATATGAAGAATCCATCAAATTTTTTCCATTGACAAGAGCAAATAGAGACACCGCAAATTATAATTTATTAATAATTTGATCATGTCCAGTATTGGAGGGTTATCGTATGTAAAGCACAACAAAAAAGTATAAAAATATTGGGAAAAGAATCATGTATGCTGACATGAAAATAGACCTACCCGGGCAAATTGCGCTCCACCAGACCTTGGACACAAATATCCCTGGTTACAAAATATGTAACTTATAATCATAATAGATGGTCCAAATTGATAAATCAAGAACTAGGAAACTAAATATAATGGCACAAGAACAACAGATAGCAAGAAGGTTATGTTTTTTCCTGGAGCTCACCTCAATCTAGGATCTAAACCACCCTGCACAATACCAAACAAGTTCTGATCATGAGGCCTCTTGTGAGCTGTTAACACAGGGCAATGTCTATTAGTATTCAACATGCAAAGCAAAAACAAGATTATAGAAGGCAGTGCTAAAAACTAAGTAACTGTTTTGGATTCAGCATTATGGCTTTCTACTTGACATCCAATGCTAAAACTAATGCCAAATTCTTTATAGATAGGACAATAACATGAAAAGAGAAAAAACATAATACACAACCCACGTAAGGGACATTTCCAAAGAGAAACAAACTATTTTATAGTGCTTGATTTATTTACCTCAACCTTTCTTTCTTCATACAAAGTATTGAATGTGCTACTGATTGGCTAAAAGAAACTGAAAAATGGCTAACTATTCTCTCTTATTCTACAAGAAATAGAGTTAGAATAGAACTCTTTGGTAATTAACATTAGGGAAGAAAACATATTTCTACAATAAGGCTAAGTTTCCCTAATGAGGAAATATCTTTCCATTTAACACGTGATGTAACTCAAGCCACTGTAAGATGAAAAACCAATATTTCAAAAGTCTGTTTATTTCAAATAGGTGCATATATGATATATAGTTCCTACCATTATAATATGGACGGACTGGTTTTCAAGCCAAGAAAAAATGGATTGACTGATACAGATTGATAGTTTATGAGGTTAGCTTGAATAATGTGAGGTCTGGAATTTAATAATGCTTCCCAATAGGGGAAAAGAAATTGAAAGGATTATTTTCTTCTCTAGAAGAACCAAAAAATGTATAGGGCTTTACAAGGTAGCATTAAAATAAATTTCTTGAAGATGGAAATTTTTTTATGATAAGAATAGGGAAGTAATTAGGAATTTAATTTTGAAAATGCTTGGCAACAGGGAAAGTGGATGAAAGTCAGAATCATTTTCTTCTCTTGAAAAACCAAACAAAGGTTAATGAAGAAACTTTTGTCTTGCTTGTGCGTGCTTGAGTGCAAAGAGAATGGGGATAGCGTTTCCAGGTTATTTTCTTAAGCACGATGTGCCAGGCTCATCCAAGAGTTGTATTACTGTGATCTATCTATGTTCTGCAATAATTTTGATCTTGGATGCAGAACTTATTCACATCACCCTATTGACTTGACTCGTCTGAACTAAGTACCACTCAAATTTATATCTGATGATATTTAAATTAAATAATATATTCTGTATATATAGAAATTGTATATCTCTAGAATATTCCACTATAATTAATGCTCTAGATTAGTAGATTTATAGTGATTTGTTTTCAGCTTATATAATGAAACCTCCCTGGTGTAATTGAAACACACAGTTTATGCATGTCTCGTATTCTCCTATTTTCTTTCGCTCAAAAATCCATGAAGCCCCGCCCTGAAGCATATCTGTAAGGGAAACCCCTCTGGAAAGACCGTGAGTTTTACACTTTGCAAGTGCTAAGTCTTCTAGGTAACCAAAATATATTGCCTATTGTGCATACTGTCAACTAGTCACAACTGTTAACCCACAAGTTACCAGCGAAGGCTCTCCCAATAGATAGTTATACCAGTGCAACAATCTCACCACAATTCCGAATCAACCAGTTATTTACAGAGTCAAAGTATTACTACAACTAAATTAGAATCTCCATTCTAAAATGTGTCATTTAAGGATTTTTCAGAGATTGAGAAAAACAATAAATGAATGAACAAGTAAAACAATTTTTTTAAATTGTCCTCATTAACAATTGTCATACATGCATACTGAGATATGGTGACTTTAAAATGATGCACACTATATTAATTTGGGGGTTAAATTGAAAGAAAACAATTAATGTTTCATTGAAAAACTAAAACGACACTTATTTTGGGACAATTTATTTGCTTAAAACATTTTTTTGAACAGAGGGAGTAGTTTATATGCACTGCATATCACCATTGATTATGATGCTACTCATTGCTAACAAATTTACCTTCTATACATCTGTCTATCCATCTAAGTGTTCGATACATAGCTTCCTCAACTCTTGGACCAGTAACGGTGGTCTTTATAACATCATCCAGAGCCATTATGATATCTGCTCCAATTCTATTCTGCACAATTTATGACAAAATATGAAAGCAAGTCGATTGGAGAACATTAATGGTTATAAAAAAATGTGACATCAACAAATGGATACCATAAACTGAATTCAAAATTTCATATTACATTTTCCATGGTTGTTTGCTAGCCACATGACATTTTCAGGAGGCATAAAGCAGTCACGTGATATTAATAGAATTAAATAAGGGCTATTTAATCTATATATGGGGCTGAGAACCCAATGGTCTATATAAATGATATCTTGTTTCTACATCAAAATAAGGGAAAAGTGTGATTCCTTTTATTGTATAAAACTATTATTATTCATGCTTCATTTTCCCAACGTAAAAATGTTTTACCATATTCAACAAGTATGGTGTCCTACAGCCTTGGCCTGTCAAGTGCTGCCACTTGCAATTCTTATCTATAAACTAATAAACTAATGTGGCGAAAAATTGGTTTGATAAAGGAAGGGTGAGTAGGGGTGGCCAAACAGGTCAAGTCCACCGGCCATTTAGGGTGGTAAGTTGAAGGTTTGAACTCGACCACTCAAGTAGATCCACCCTGCTTAACCTGCTAAATAAACAGGGAGATGATGGGTAGGTTGGCGAAGATGAAAGATAAGACCAAATATTATAAAGGATAAAATAACCAATTTAAAACAAGAAATATTTTCATTTCAATGCAAATATTGGCATACACACTCCCATAATTTCGTAAACATTTTAAATGCAACAACACACACACACACACACACACATATATATATATATATATATATATAGAGAGAGAGAGAGAGAGAAAGAGAGAGAGAACATAATCTACTTACCTGTATTTGAATTGATTCCTCAGGTGTTAGAAGCATAGGCTTTCCATCTACTGGTGACTGATGCAAAAGAATTGCTTTTTGTTAAAAATAACAAAAGTATGGAATTGCACTTCATAATCATAACTCCATAATTATCTAGTTAAAATAAATTCTTTAGTCCAAAAAGTGATGCAAAATCCATGGAGAAAAAATTCAAATTTTAAAATAAATATTATGTTTACATTTTTTTGAGTAAAGTATGTATATACCTGAAATGTCACACCTTTTTCTGTGATATCCGCAAGATGCAACAGTGAGACCTAAAACATCAGTTAAATAAAAAACATTTTACTTAACAAGGATTTTGCACATTATCATCAAATCTTCAAATGTATAATTTAGGTTTACTTACATGCATATATAGCTATGATATCTTTTTTATAGTCAAACCTATTCTTACAGGTCACTAGTGACAAGTTGCTTTAGTTTCGCTACAAGAGTTCAATATGATTCTTCTTTTTGTATGGTTGAGCAATATAGAACATTAAACAGCATAGTAATTTTGAAAAGAAAGTGTCACTTCTCCAAAACTACAAGATACAAAGATATCACACATGCAAATATATTTAGCGGCCTGTAAGAAATTAGTTATCTTAAACTTAGGCTTTCTTCATATTATGCAAATGTGAAATAGTCTACGAACTAAGAAAATAATCATTAAAATTTTCTTATTTTTCATTTTTGGCATAGGCAGTGTGCTATTAGCAATTGCCATCAGGTAAATTCGGTGTGCAAAATGCAAAAGTTTTCACAGACGAACGAAAATAGCATAATAGCAAGAAATCATAAGACCATGTGCAATGTCAATGTAAACAAGAAAAGGCATACATAAAATCATAACAACCATTTGAAAGCCACCAGAATCAGTAAGCATGGCCCGCGGCCAATTCATAAAATTGTGAAGACCACCAACTTCATCAAGAAGCTCAGAAGTAGGTCGAAGGGCCAAGTGATAAGTATTTCCAAGTATTATTTGACAGCCAATATCCTCAAGCTGGCTAGTTGTCAATCCTTTGATTGTTCCTGATAATGTAGAAACCCTTTCCATAAGACAAAAATTGCAGCATCTCAAGTGCAACATAACTAGTAAGAACTCAACCAAAACAAATACCGAAGCATGAAGAATAAAGTTTAGACTCTAACCTTGTGTACCCACTGGCATGAATAAAGGCGTTTGGCACACAAAATGAGGGAGAGTCAATCGAGAGGCACGAGCACGGTTGAACCTACCAAGAATCTGAGAAAGGGATAAGACTAGAGTCCTAAGAACAGTGGAAATCTATTACTACCTAAATCTAATAACTTTTATATGTAAGTTATTTCCCGCCTAAACCAATTGTGGCATTAATAATGACACATGACATAATTCAAAGCAACTTTCCAATTGTGTAAATAAGGTGCATCTATACAATCTACAATAACTCTTCAGTCTACCAACATATATACCTAAAGCCTATATATACAATAATGGTTTTGTGTAGCATGCATTCATCTATATAACAACATTTAATCTTTCTCACAGTTATCTAGAATTGTCATGCGACCAACAACTACACACAACAATCTAAAGAATATGCTTTGGTCATTATATAAACCTAAGCCATATCATTCTTTTTGGTTCACTTGGAGTCTATGTCAAAAACAAAATAATTCACAATTCAGTAAGTATACCCATTTGAACATGGCCTTAAACAACCATTATGATGCCCTGTAATTACTCAACCTCAAGGGTATGTATTGCTATGTTTCTATTCCTTTTTAAATGTTCATTACATAATTATTCAATTTGACATTTTTAAATTTTTACACATGTTCTCATATGAATTAGGCATGTGAACCTAAAATTGTAGTTTCACATTATCATAGTTTCATTTATTGAATTATGTTTTTGTGTGGTTTTATTCACAATTTCACATGAACAGGCAAATTCTGCAAATAATGATAGAGATGTCAGACGTAGTCTAATGCAAATGATAACTTAAGAAGATGGAGTATGATCGTTATAGTGTAACTTACACTATAAGTACTTTAGCTAAAAAGTTCATTTGGTGTGTACTATTTTTTATGATAGTGTTGTATAATTCAGTTTCTAATCTAAAAAATGTCACCGTTTAACTAGGGAAGGGATCGGCTACCATATTTGTTTACAAGAGTTTTTGGTTGGTCAGTTAAAAACTATTGTTTTTAAACTGATCTAAGTGGAAATGAATTTGAAGTAAGAGTACACCAAGAGGAAGGAGACGTTTTCTTCACAGATGGGTGGCTATGCTTGAATGATTTTTATGGTCTAATGTTTGGTGGTTGGATGTCATTGTGCCATACAACACCCCAAAGATTCGTCATTGTAAGGGTCAAGGATAGACTTGGGAATGAGATCAACCCTCCTAAGAGCAATCCTCCCATGAGGTTCACATTGAACCATCCTATTCTCAATTGCAATCTTAACAATGGACTGACTCACAATGTTGGTGGTACGACAAGGCACAAATTTCTAATGGCTTTTTATCATGCATACGTTAAGACTTAGACTGCTGAAGATATTAAATCCGGTGTATTGGTATGTACTACATATGTAATAAAATGATTATAAGTGCCTAAATTCAATATGTGCTAATGATTTTAAAAAATTGTTTACTTACATTCATTTTCTCTTAACAGAATTTATAATGGGCTGGCTTTTGTAGTGCTGTTTTTAACAAGACAGATATTGAATTTGTGCTGATTGATCAATGGTCAAATACCTGGAAGTGCAACTTTTGTTTTGAAGAAATATCTCCTAAATTTTGTTTCATTTCTGGAGGATGGGGAAATTTTTGCAAAGCAAGAAGATTTATTGAAGGGGTTACAGTCAAACTTCGTGTTACTAACGCCATTGAAAACAAAGTCATTTACATTCAAGTAAATCATATTTTAGGATTGTGGACGACTTTAGTTGCAGCTGCTGCCAACTCCACACTCAAACCTATATATCATTTTGAAGAGTACTTTGCTTAGTCTTAGTCATATCTTGAGGGAATGCTTTAATATGGTGTTTTTTTTGCTTCAGTGATTGACCTTTAAAGCTTATTGTTTTGTGATTGAGTTTTTGTAATTGCTGACTCTAAATCTATTGTAGTCTCCAACTTACATTAGATTGTGAAACTTCAAATCTATAAGTTATTTTTATCGTCATAGTTCATCATTAGTCTTCCACTTTAACCATTACGTTCATAAAAATTAGTTCAGGCAAACTGATAAGACAAATTAATAAATTACATGTTAACTAATGCAGCCTCACTAACAAATTGTTTTTTCAAATGATAACAACTATCTATGATATGATGTTGAAGATGTACATTATGATCACAAATTCCATTGTTATCAACAAATTACAGAGTCAAGAATGATGAATTGTGCATTCTGATTAAAATAATGTCATGATTAATATGTCAGTATGATGAAATATAAACTACTCTTGCGAGCACACATGCACACATAGTTATTTACAGTGATTTTCTAGTTATATCTTATTCGAGTAAACCACTAATTTGGGAATTGAAGTTGTAAACGTCGAGCAAATTGGGACCTCAAATTTTTAAAATAGCAAAATGCTCCCTTATTTTGTAATTCAGTCAATATAAAACCTCTGTCAACTTACAGTGATGAGGTGTCACGTTAAGTGACACCCTGACTTTGCTACGTCATAAGGAGGTATTTGATTGATCAACAAAAAATAACAGGTACAAATTTAAAATTGAGGTACCCATTTTATGATAAATGTTTATGTAATTAAAAAAAACAGAAATGATTTGTAATTACTTTACAGATATCAAAAATAAAATAAAAAATAAACAGTTTTGGTTTTTTAACATTAAAATTTTTGTCATCGGTGTGTAAAATCAATAAAGCATCATAACACCCCTTGCAGATAAAATATAGTTGTGAATTTGATTTTCAAATATAGAAATAGGTATAATATGTACATTGAACAAGCAGGCAAGACCTCTAATTTCAGAGTATACATGGTTGGATAGTTTGGAGCACATTGGAGTTTCTCTTTGACAAATCTACAAGCTATGCTGAATTTTAAATTCAGATATTGAAAGGCAACAGTACCAATGTAACTAAATGGTGCTTAACCACAACCATGACTTTCTAGCCAGAACTTCTCGAACAACTTCTTGTTGGCATATTTTGTTTATCTTTTGTGAATGTAGTGTCACCACCTCTCATTTTTAAGATTTGCGAATTTAGAAAAACTGATATTGAGGAAAAAAGATGGTGCTCACAATTTCAAGATCTTTGGATTTAGGAAATTAGAGATTTCATAGCTTGAAAAGAAGATAAATAAGGAGGTCTTAAATTAAAACCGTTGGACACCTAATCAAGGCAAAATGGAACCTCAATTTCAGACTTATACTAATCAATCAAATATCATAGTATCAATCAAATGTCTCACTATGACGTATCAGAGAGCCGCGGTGTATCATTAACATGACACCTCATCACTCTTAATTGTCAACTGTGTGCAAGTTGATATCTCACTTAGACAGATTTACAATATGAAGGAGCATTCTACTATTTCGATAATTAAAGGTTCCAATTTATCGACGTATACAATATCAAATCCTAAATTGGTGGTTTAGTGTTCACATTATTACCGTTTTCCATTTGATTTAACACTAAAGAGAAAAAGTGGTAAGCACTTCCGAAAACATAATAAAATTAGAGAAAATGAGGCAATAGGAAGACGAGAAATAGATTAATAAACTAAACCTCAAAACGAAGTGCCATCACGTTTGTTTCGGAAGCCGGAACAGTACACAAATAACGGTATATCCTCCTGGCAAGGAAAGAAGCACGGTAACCACAAGCAGAACAAAAAAAGTGCTTACACGAAACGAAGTTTGTCAGAGAAAGAGAACTTACAAATAGAGAGAAGAAGCAACAGTTAAGATGCGGCGAATGAAGCCTTAAGTTGTGATTGTGCCGCTGCAAATGTGTACCGGCTACAACTTGTTTGTATTTTATTTCCCTTTGAAGGTTGTGCCTATTCCCTAACCGCGTTTTTATGATTTTTTACTAAATCATTTTACCCTATTCTCCACACCAATATATACTTTTATCCCGTGTTTTAATGAAAATTTTATTTTGTCTTTAATTTAAAAAAATTAAAAATCGTAATTTTTCTTTTAAAATATAATATTTAATTGCAGTTTTAGTCTTTATATATATTGATTTATAAAATTGGTCTCCTATTTTAAAATTCGATAATTTTGATCGTTCTATCTGATTTTATAACTAAATAATAATAATAATATGACGTGTCATAAGATACGATGCTATAGAATGATTAACCCCTATAAAATTGAAATAAAACGCTGTGAAAATTTAAATTTCAACTTCAAAATTTTTCATATTTTTAATTTTTTATTTAATGGATGACATATAAATAATTAATGCATTTAGATGGTTTTATATCATATAATTGTATCTCACGTCATTTAAAATATATTAAATCAGATATTTTTTTTTAGTTTAAAATTATAATAGACGATTAAAACTGTCAACTTTTAAAATAAGGGAATTAATTCTATAAATCAGTATAAATATAAGAAGCAAAATTGTAATTAAACTTAAATAAAATTGAAGACTAGAAAATTTCGTGAATGTTTCTTGTAAAGTTTTGAATATTATTTTAATTTTTTTTAATTTAAGAATTTGAAGTATGTTAAAAAAATTATTTTATTTTATTTTAGAAAAATAATTTGAAAATAAATTTGGACCGTTAAAAGAAGGCAACGGCTACAAAAGTCTACCTTAAAAGTAATTGGGCTAATAAAGCGGGTTCCAAAAGCCCATTAACATAACTTTTGTAAAATTATGTTTAAAACAAAATTGTCCAAAAAGCCTTACAAACTAGTTTGAAGTATTATTGATTTAGGAATAATATTTTATTAAAAAATATTTTGAAATGAGTTCTTATAATGAAAGCTATTTCAAAATAAATAAATACATATGGAACGAAGAGTTTTTACTTTTTATAATGAATGTGATTTGAAATGAGTTTTTATTTTGAAAATTATTTTCAATGCTAATTTTTTCACTAATTTTATTTTTTTTAAATAAATAAATCTAGGATTTGTAAGGTTTTGCTGTTTGCACCCTTATGTTCTTGTATCATGCTCACTGATTCATTATTTTACTACGCTGGACTAATTGATTTATTTTTTCTTTGGGTTTTCGTCTCACATCATCCATCCCCTCTATGTGGAGACGCCACTTTTTCCTCATTACAACATATTGCTAACTGTACTTTTGTGCCCCTCCTTTAATTCTTGCGCACCCCCACGTTTACAAGACCTATTAATTAGTTTTAGTTGTTGGTTATAAGATACACTAGTTACAAATACTTTTTATTTTATAGTGTTTTAAGATGTAATTTCAAATTTTGCTTTTGAGAATGTGAGTTTAACAGGGGTACTGGATTGTTTGAGAGAAGTGTGATATATAAAAAATTATATAATGTAATCTCTTGGTTTTTTCTCTAGTTTTTTGGTTCAGTCCATGAGAAATGAATTTTTAGTATGCTCTAGTTGTAGTCTGATCTTTCACATGAAAAAAAGTGATAGTGCAGTTTGGAAATGCGCCTAGTAGAGATTTGATACTTTAATGACCTTTTGTGGTTCATCTCTCTTTCTAAGGAACCTATATGGTGCACAATTATATTATATATATAACTGCAATGTCAAGTTTCATTGTGAAATTTGACATAGAGAAATTTAATTGAAAAATTAATTTTAACATGTGAAAAATGTGTTGATACAATTAAGATTATACAAGGCGTTGAACATCACATATACATTAGTTGGCATTGATGTAAGCTATGTTGTGAAATTATGTCAATGGTTTTCAACTTGTAGAAATTCTTGGAGTGGTTTAACTTCAAATAAAAATTCTTTGAGATTTTTAGCTTCAAATATGAAGTGGTTTAACTTCAAGTGAAAATTCTTGGAGTGGTTTAACTTAATATTGAAAATTTGTAGTTATTTAACTTCATGTGAAAATTCTTTAAGTGGTTTAGCTGTAGGTGAAGTTTCTTTATAGTAGAGTATGATATTTCTTTTCAATCAAGGTGACTGAAGACGGTAGGAGTTAGATTAAATTGAATCATCGTGAAAAAGTCTCACATTGTCTATTATCATAAAGGAGGAGGGATGTTAAGACTATATATATTAGCTTTAGTTTTTTGCTGCAATTCACATAGGTTATAAACACTTTAAACTTATATCTTTTTTTTTTCACCTTTACTTGTGTTAACGTGTTGTGAAATGTAGTTTAAATATTAACTTTGGAGGGTGATTGTACTTCTAATAATTGAGTGGTCGAAAGAAGACTATATATTGTAAAATATTCACATAGTGTTAGTCTCAAATAACAATCATAGTTTTTTCTCCAATTTTATAGTTTTCATGTTATATTCATGTGTTTGATTGTATTCTTCAATTTCTCCTATTTATTTTATTTTTCAACAATATTTTAGGGATGGATTGCAATTAAAATTAGGACCGTGCTAAGAAATACCCTAACCAAAATTAGAAGTTTTATATTGAAAATAACAAACTTTAAACTTTTAAAAATTTGACAACTTCATATGTATTCTCATTATAAAAATTTCTATTTTTAGTTCCCTAACAAGTTCTTTTTGCACTTG
>JBBPBT010001178.1:7174196-7205954 GCA_037974875.1 Cicer bijugum | reverse complement strand
AAGAAAAGCTTTAGAAAGGTGATTCTATATAAAAATTGTCATAAACCATCTTCAATCTAAAAGAAGAAGAATAGAAATCTTCAAATACATGTTTAGAAGTGGAAAATTCAGTTTGGCAAGATTGAGTTATGTAGAATTTATTTTGCCTACAAAATTAATTTTAATTTATAACTATAATTTATAACTTCTGAATCTAAATATAATTTTTACATTAAATTTTATTGTTCAACTTACTTTTAATTAAATATATTTTTAAATATGAGTCACTACATATATTCAATCTACTTTTAACTAAAATTAAATTTATAAAATCAATTAATATTAAAAAATTTAAAATTTTTAACTAAATTCAAATTTATAAAATCCATTAAATATTAAAATTTTCAAAATTAAAAGGTGTACACATCTCATATGAAAAACTAACAAAAGCCTATTTTTTTAGTTAGGCCAAGACATCAAACACTAGTTCCCGGTTTTGTCAACGGTCCCACCCATGGGTACACAAAAACTAAAATCTACCATATGTCTGCTAGTCTGTCACTGAAGCATGCAGAAGAACACACTGAGCTGGACTTGCTGTTTTGAGTCTAAGCCATTGAACCTAACAAGCTAGTTGGTATAAAGTATGCTTAGCTGTTCATATCAACCTTTATTCATGTATGCCCGTTTGATGTTAATTAGGAATGCATCCATGTCTTGTCTCCCATAAAATATCTCATTTATTATATTTATTTCTCTCAAATTATATGTCACTTTTAAAAAATAGTTCCGAGAGTGTGTTTGATGAATAAAATAAAAATAAATTATTATATTTTATTTGAATTCAATATTTTGTTAAAACAATAATAGAATCTGCAACAAGAATTAATCATAAAAAAGAAAATTAATAATTGCAAAACCAAAATTTGAAACGAATAATGTTCTTTATTTTTCATGAAAACAGATAACGTTTTTGACCAGAACTGAAACACTAAAACAAAGAATGTTCTTGGTTTACAACCGCAAAACCAGAACTGAAACGGATAATGGTATCCGTTTTCACTGAAAATGGATAACATTCTTGACAGAACTGAAACAAAAAATGTTATATGTTTGTGCAATTTTGAAAAACTATTTTAATCAATGTAAATGAAAATTAAAGAAAGATAAGACAAAAATAACACTAGGATTTATGTGTTCAACCTCAATTACGTGAGACCTACGTCATGGACAAGATAACAAAACAATTCACTATAAATATATGAATTTACAAGATTAAAATCTCATCAATTGTAATCTCCTATTATTTATCAATGTTAAGAATTCAATAATACTACTTTCTCTTACGATCTCTTATTGATCTCTCTACCTTAATCTCTCTTCTTTGATTTTTATTAATCCTTTTGACAATTGTATTTTTCTCTAATATTTTTCAGCTATGCAACACAATGCATTTACAGTTATTTATAGTGTTTAAAAGCACATTAGCTTATGTAACTCTAACTACCTTTTTTGTCATAATCAAATTGGTCAAATTCAGCTATAACCAATACTTAAGCATAACTAACTCTAGTTATTTGATTTGAGACATATCTTCACATATTTAATTAATCAACATGATACGATAAGTTAATTATAATCTCTATCTTAAAATAAATATAAACACATCAAGATTAGTTGCATACGTCACCATATTTATTAGTTAAAATGCACAAATGCATTTGTACCAAAAAAGATACACAAATCCGAAATTCAAATTTAAATACCTCCTTTTTAAATCAATTCTATAAAAGTGTTTAAAACATATACACGGTTGCAGTTTTGCAATTAAGCTAAATATTATCTACATATTAAATTGGATGTATTTAAAACTAATTTAGAACACCTATATCTTGCCATATTTTAATAACCAACTTAAATAGGTATTTTGAACGGATTGTGTATAAGAACTAGACGTTTTATGTGTTTTAAAAATTAATGAAGCTTGTTTTCCAGATATATTTCTCTATTATATTTTGAACAAAACCCAAGTCAGCGTCCCTCATCCTTGTATTTTATCACGTATGTGATAATAGTTATCTTTTTTAAAATCAAACTTTTCCATTACTCAATTTTAACACTTATTGTAATTTTGATGTCAACCTACATTTTAAACTTCAAAGTTAATGACGTGACATATTTTAAATGACATAGTATATTAAATACATTGTAGTGTGTTAAAAAAATTAAGCTCTTGATAAAATGTGTGCAAATTTATATTTATCTATCTCATCAAATATTAAATAACACATTTAAATATAGCAAAAATATTTTTAAAAATTGAAAATAAATTAAAAAAAAATGTTTATTTATTTTTGCAACTTCATATTTTCATAAGTTTTCTAATCAATTGTCTGTGTAATTCCAACTTCATGTTTTTATTGAAAATTGGAGAACTTATGCCAAAGTTGCAATTCAACAAAAAGGGAGCTCAAAAACCAATTTAATCAAATTTCATCTTCTCCCTTAACACAAACAATGAGTTTTTTTTTATTAAAGTTTTTCTTTTTATCATGTGAGATTGGAGATTTAATTTTATTACAAAATTATGAAGTTGTTTGAGAAAAAGGGGGAATGAAAGAAAAGAACTAAAATAACTAGGAAAAAGGAAATCTAGCCGATACGAATTTCATTGAAAATTTAAGCTTATTTCTGTTAATTTAGAACATGCATGTTGTTTATACCTGAATGTGATTTTTGAGAATGAATTATATGTTAGGAAAATTTAACTAGATGCACTAAACTAAATTTAAGGTCAGTATGTTTGTCGAGCACGATTTCTACTTGTTACTGTTGTTGCCTCTTATATGTATGTGAAACTATGAGTTATGTTATATTAACTTCTTCTAGTATAATAGTTTTGGGCACTGAAGTTATTTAAATAAATTGTTTTAGGGTTATTACAGATTACGAGAATTAGAGTGTGAGGAAGTGAAATTTCACAAAATACTATTCTACACAGACCATTGATCTTGGAATTATACACTTAATAAAAACATCAATGCATTAAATTATTCTCACAAAATATCTTTTGTTATTATCAAAATAAGATAGGAAATTGTTTTTTAAATCATCTTGATTCTAACAATCTATCATTTTTATATGATAACAAAACATCTATTTTTGAGAATAATTTAATAATAAATAATAAACAATAATTCACGAAGCTCCTCCTAATTCCAAACATATTTAAATATAAGAGTGCAAAGTAATATTATTACTTTTCTCAAAATCTATTCTCTCCCCTTTATCATTACACAAAAAGAGTGAATAATTTCATGTTAGACACACAAAATGCATAATATATCATTTTACTAGAGCAGAGATTATGTATTTAACATGCAAGTTCTATTCTAATAAAGGTAAGGCATATACAAATCAAGACATCATTTAGTAATGGAAACATTTTTCATATTTTCTTTGACAAAGTTGAAGTCGTCCTCAACAAGGGGTTTTGTAAAAATATATGCCCATTGGTGATCAGTGTCAACAAATTTTGTATTCTTCTTCTACTATAGACACAATTATCGTGCTTTGCTTTTTGTTTGACTTGGAGATTATATTTTCACCAAGAAACTTACATTTTCTACTGGTGGTTTTTTTCTCTCAAGATTTTCTCTTGCATAGTTAGCATGACATATTTGAATAGCCATAACTTAGAGGATTTCTTTTAAAACATGCCAAGGTTAGTAGTGTTTTTTAGGTACTAAAGATCCTCTAAAAAATAGGTAAGTGAGATTATTTTGGATCTCACTAAAACCTCGCACACACACTAAATAAAATGTCTTGTTAGAGAGCAATTAAGTAAAGGAGTGACCCAATCATTCCTTTGTAAGTTTTATGATAAACTTGTTTGCCTAATTCATCTTCGACAATATAATAGGTTGGATGCATCAGGGTACTCGTGCACTTGCAATAATCCATCTGAAACTTCTTGAAAAGTTCTTTAGTATACTTGATATGATGAATCAACACACCATTTTTATTTTAATGGATCTAAATTGTTAAGAAACACTTTTGTTCTCCAATCATACTCATTTGTATTTCATGTTGCAACAATTTATCAAAATCTCGACAAAGCTTGCTATTAGTTAAACCAAAGATAATATCATCCACGTAAATTTGAACTATGAGAATGCCATTTTTAGATGATTTTCTAAATAGGATAGGGTCAACTCTTCCTCTTTCAAAATCACGTTCAAGTAAAAAATTACTTAGCCTGTTGTACCAAACTCTTGGTGCTTGCTTCAAACCATACAAGGATTTTTAAGTTTAAAACACGGTCTAGAAACTCAACTTTTCAAAACCTATAGCATGGTCTAGAATCTCATATTGGCATGGCCTCATAGGTTGTGCCAAATCAAATACTCCTCGTTCGCGGACACAAGACATTCAACCTCTTGTTTTTCTAAGTTAAGAAGATTTATTTTGTAAATATTGTTTTGCTTATGACCAATAAAAATGATAGACCTATCAGTTTGATTGATTGCATTATATAATTTTTTATCAAAGACAATATTATAACCATTGTCACTTAATTGACTTATGTTTAATTTGTTATGATTTAGTCCTTCAACAAATAAAAAAAATTTAATAAAAGAAGAAGAAGGACCTTTGCCAATTGTACCATGACCAAAATTTCTTCCTTTATGGTTTCCTCAAAATCCAATTGTTCCTTTGACCTTTAGAGTTAGGTCTTGGAACATAGACATGTCTCCCATCATGTGTCATGAGCAGCCGTTGTCCAACAACTATACCATGATTAGTTTTTTAATTCTACTGTTTAGGAAATCTGCAAGAGGACTTATTTTGTTTTTAGGTACCATATTTGATTAGGTCATTGTTTGTTATTTTTTTAAAGGCTTTTTGTGTTTCTATGTTTTTAGCATAGGACAAGATTCTCTATTGTGTCCTTTCTTGGAGCATACAACACATATAACCTTAAGAAATATAACTTTTTCCTGGTTCTTTAAACCCGATTCCTCTTTTTCCATTTATGCTAACGCCATAAATCATTAAGGTTTGCTTACTTCTATCTATGTCGTTTGCAAGAAAATTTTAAAAGCTAATTCATATTTGACTGAGTTATAGACCTCTAAGGGTTTTGAAATGTTAGGGTGCTTGTTGAAGTCTCTTTGCAGAAATGATATCTTTATGTGCCACATATGCTGAATCAACCTTAAGATGAAGGATAATTCATCAGCCTCTGAATCTTCATTCTAGTCCTCTGAATCATCATCATTTGATTTTTCAGCCGCTTGTAAAGCCTTTTTGGTTTTGGATTTGAGAACCAATGACTTTTGCTTCTTCTTCGACTCATCCTCTACTATTTTAGTCTTGTAAGATCGAATGGAACTAATTAGTTCTTCCAGATAAAAACTATTTAGATCCTTTTCTTCTTGGATTGTAGTGATTTTAGGTCTCCATTTGTTTGGAAGACTCGTGAGAATTTTCTTTGCATGATATCTAGTTGAATAGCTTTTTTAAGGCACCCTCAAGCTTGAAACTAGAGTTTGAAATCTGGAAAACATTGTCTCAATATCTTAATCTTTCAACATTTGAAATAACTTGTACTTTTTGACCAGAAGATTAGTTTTGGCTTTTTGCACTTGCTTACTTCCTTCGAAGGTTAAAACTAGAGCATCAAACATTGTCTCAATATCTTTATGATTCGTCTTGAATTGCTTCATTTGATCAACATCATTTTTCTTTTTGAATACTTCAGTACCATTATCATTAGTAAGAGTAGTTTATCCATCTTCAACCAAATCATAGATTTCAAAATCTTGAGAAATGAAAAAGCTTACGTGTTTGTCTTTCCAGTACTCAAAACGCTCTCTATCAAAGAAATGGGGTATGTTGATGTTTACTCCAATAGCTTCGTCACCAAGGTTAGATATAATAGAACATTGGATTTTTACTCAACACTGTAAGGTGTTAGACTTTGAGAACGAGCTCCAATACTAATTGAAGGATTAAAAAACACAAGAAAGGGGAGAGGGGTTTAATTGTGTTTCATAGTTTTAAAAATGTCTTCTATAAACTTGTTAATTAAAAACTCATAATGAATTAACAAAAGAAATAAGTAAATCACATAGAGATTTATACTAGTTCACCACCAAACCGGTAGCTACGTCTAATCTCTTCACCGTTGAATGATTTTCTCCAATAATTCAAACTAAGTTACAACACTTAACTTCAACCAGCTAAGTTTCCTCAACTTCCAGTTTATACTTCAAACCGTAGGGGAAAACAGACACTGCCGAGATAAGTTACAAATGAATGAGTTTGGGTTTTTCTGAAAAATCTCTCTTCAGTGTTTCTGGATTTTTTTATAATAGCTTTTTGTCTACAAATTTTATTGGGACAACCACCATTTTCAATCTTTTGTTTACCTTTCGATTATCTTCTAAACATATTATGAAGTTAGCCAAACTTAAAACTACCTATAATCTACAGATGAGATAAGTTGCAAATGAAAGAGTTTGGGTTTTTTTTGAAAAATCTCTCTTCAGTGTTGCTGGATTTTTTTACAATAGGTTTTTATCTACAAATTTTATTGGGACAACCACCATTTTCAATCTTTCGTTTACCTTTCGATTATCTTCTAAACATATGATGAAGTTAGCCAAACTTAAAACTACCTATAGTCTACATATGCATGCAAAAGTAAAAAAAAATGACCATCATAAATTAAAGAATAAAAAATGCAATTAAATTTAAAAGATATTGGTTTATATATGTTTGTGGTCCCTATAAATATAGCAGTTTTCAGTTTTAATCCCTGTAATTTTTTTTTTTTATTTCATTCAAACAATATTAGGAAACTTTATTTTTTGTCCTTAACGTCAAATAGACGTTACAAAAACGTGAGATGACAAAGGAAAATATATTTTTTGTCCCTACAAATATAACAGTTCAGTTTTAGTCCCTATAAAAGTTTTTGTTTAAATTTCATCGTATTCATCACCATCAATCACAAACTCAGAAAATGAGTTTCATCAACCTAACAATCCATATTTTTTTCCTCACCCAACTCAATCTTTTTTTCCTTCATTATTCATATCTCACCTAGTCTAATTTTTTCTATCAATAACTCTACCTCCAACATCATTTTCCCTTTATTATCTCAAAAGAATATCAAACTCATCTTTGAAAATTAATTATTTAAAGGATTAACAAATTAGAAAAAATAACATGTTAAGGCTTAAAAAGGATTATTTTTTATTTATTTATATTGTCTAGTTTTTCAAATGTCTATTGTCAATTCGTATTCGAAGGTTATGAGAGGGTTAGGGATGTGCATAAGGTATTTGATGAAATATCTGACAGAAATGTTGTTTCTTTTACTGTTTTGGTTTCTAGGTACTTTGATGTTGGGAGTGATTTAAAGGTGTTTAATGAAATGGTTCAACGGGATGTTTTGGCATGAAAGCAATGATTAATCCTCATCTTTGAAAATTTACTATTTAAATGATTAACAAAATAGAAAGTTAACTCATAAAGACTTAAAATGAGTTATTATTATTATTATTATTATTATTATTATTATTTATTATTATTATTTTATATTACTTAGTTGTTCAAACCTCTCTTGTCGATTTGTATCCGAAGGTTTTGATGGTTAAGGGATGCACATAAGGGGTTTGATGAAATGTTTGACATAAATGTTATTACTTTTACTACTTTAGTTTCTGGGCATTTGAGAGTTGGTGATGTTGGGAGTGGTTTGAAGGTGTTTGATTAAATGGTTGAACGGGATGTTTTGGCTTGGAACGCAATGATTAATCTTCTTCTTTGAAAATTAACTATTTAAAGAATTAACAAAATAGAAAATTAACCCGTAAATGCTTAAAAAAGATTTTTTTGTTGTTGTTGAGATAATAGATGAAAAATATGAAGTTGGAGGTAGAGTTATTGATAGAAAAAATTGAGTTAGGCGAGGTATGAATAATGAAAGGAAAGAGATTGAGTTGGGTGGGGGAATATATGAATTGTTGAGTTGATAAAGATGATGAAACTCACTTTATGGGTTTGTGATTGATGGTGATGAATTCGATTAAATCCAAACAAATTTTTTTACAGGAACTAAAACTAAATAGTGTCATATTTGCAGGGACAAAAAATATATTTTCCTTTGTCAATTACGTTTTTGTAACGTTCACTTGACGTTAAGGATAAAAAATAAAGTCATTTGATATTGCAGAGATGAAATTCAAACAAATTTTTTTACATATTCTAAAATTGGAAATTTTTATATTTACATATATTAAAAATATATTTAAATCAAAGATATTTTTATTTTAACATAAAAAAAAAAAAACCTATGAAAAAACGTGTGAAGCCTAAAAGCAAGATTTTGTAATTTGGTGCTTTAGCCGCCCCCGCGGTACGTTCTGAACTTTAATCAATTGTTTAAAGTGACAAGAGTATTCTATTTGTTTAGTTTGTTTAATAAATCTCTCCATAAAGTTGGAAAAAGTTTAACTTGTCAAAATTGGGATGATAAATAGTTCCTTTTAGATAATGATGATGATGATACACACATCAAGTGAGATTTATTCTTTATGAATTTGGTTCACTAAATTTTATAATTCCACTAAGTAATTATATGTTTTATATTTAATATTATGTTTTATATTCATTATTTTCCCTGGTGAGATTTTTAACTGTCCTATATTTGAAAATGGCTTTTATTGCAATTGATATAGTTTTTTATTTTTCAAATTCATGAATTTTTTCTTAAAATGCTAATTATAGTTGCTTTATTGAAGTCACTCTTTTTTTTATTTTACTTTAATTTTATTCCTTTCGATTTTTCAGATAATGTTTATAATAAGACAATATTATCCATACTTATTTTATTAGATTTTAGTTTAGTTTTCAAAAAATTTACTTTTGTTTTACATTTTTACTAAGATAGTTTTAAGGAGTAAATGTGAATTTTATCCTATGATACTTTTGCATTCTAACGTGTGCTTAAAATAACTTTAGTAGTGTTCCAGTCCAAATGAAAAACAGTCACTACAAAATGGGGCGGTCAATAAAGTCATCAAACAAATTATTCACCATTCTTGATATTTTAAAATTCAAATCAGTTTTGTGGAGAACGACACTGCAGCCATCAATATAGCACTATCTACCACATTTGGACTATTTGGTGAATGGTTACATTCATGCATCAAGTCTAATATTTCTTTTTTAATGGCATTAATATCGTGTTTATATGTATTTTAAATTTTCAGTAAATTTTAAAACATAAATTTATAGAATGGAACATGTCATTTTCTTTGTGAAAATTTAATAAATGTAGCAGAATGCTATATACACCTACTAGTTTTTATGAAAGAGTGTTTTAGGAGTATGTGCAGTAGGAGTTTGTATCACCTCAATTCAAATATTTTCCTTAATTTCTTTAAATCTTTTCTATTTTTTTTTAATTTCATTGTTTTTCTTTTTTATCATATTTTTCGGTGAATTGAAAGTCTATATCATATAGAATCTGAATATAAAATTTTATACAAATATAAAATCATTTGCTATATTATTGAGACTCGTGAAAATTAATAATGTTGAATAAAAGTGTATAAGATGTTATTTTTTATGTACCTTAATAATATATCAAAATATTTTAGATTTGTGTAAATTTTACATGAATGATCTATATGATATACATTTTTAATCCAAACAAAAAAATAATAATAGATAAAAAATTGTAAATTTAAGAGGATTGAAAGAGATTGAAGAAGATTTGGATTGAGACGATCCAAATTCCGGATGCATTCAACACTTTTTAGGTGTAGTAACTTGTTAACATACTCCTTCTAGAATATTATTGGGTGTACTATAGCAAATGTTTGTGAGTACACCCACTTGTTTTTTAGGAGTATTTTAGCAACATACACGTCTTTTTTAGGAGTATTTTAGCAACATACACGCTAGGGTTCTAACATTCTCTATATATTGAATTTGCTAACGTACACCTGACTGTATTTTTGAAGGAGTATTTTAGAAAATTATAACTAAAAAATGATTGATTACACCATAAGATGAATGTTGCTAAAATGCTCCTTCTAAAATACATGTGGGTGTATGATAGCAATTCCCATGTACATTGGCTAGAATACACTAACTACTCTTTTAGAAGGAGTATGAGCAAGTTATAACTAAAAAAATGTTGAATGCATCCTAAGGTATATGTTGCTAAAATACTCTTTCATAAAATATAGTGGTTGTATATTAGCATTCCTTTATATAAAAATAAGTAAATATCGATTTTCAAATTACATAACCATATTTTCTTTTTGAGTATATGAAACTTTGTGTGCTAGATCATGAATACAATATGACAACAGTTAACAAACGAATTAATGAAATTTAATGTTTATAATATATTACTAAATTGAGTAATTCTGCTTAGAATTACTCCTGATGTAATGATCCCTCCTATATAACTATAAGCTATTATCCCATCCCTAAATATAATACAATTTTAAGATTTTTGTTGTTGTCCCTTTTTATATAAAATTTCTTTAAATTTTCAATTACATTAAATTCATAATTATTTTTAATCTTTTTCTACAATCAACAATAAATATTATAATAAAAATACATTAACCATCTCATTTAACCATTTTGTGTCAACAATTATGGTGTTGAAGTTTATTTTATCTTTTATTGGTGAAGGGTTGTATTTTTAGTGCTTTGAAGTGTGCCACTTCTAGGCTAAGAAAATATTTTGGGATTCCCCAAGCCTTTGATTTTGAAATGACTATCTAAAATCCCTTTTATTTGAACAAACTTAATTGTGGACTTTATAGCTTGTATGATGTCATCAACATATACTAAGAGAGTTGTGAAATTAGTGGCATTCTTGAAGTTGAAAAGAGAATAATATGAGTTAAATTGAGAGTATTCTAGTTGTGTAAGTAAAGAAGTCAACTTCTCATACCATTTTTTGCTTGCCTTTAAATCATATATGATTTTCATATGTTTGCAGACCTAGTTAGGCTTGTGGCCATGGAGATCTTATGGAATAGTCATATACACACCCTCTTACAACTCTCCATGCAAGAATGCACTGGTAACATCTAGTTTATGTAGAAGCCAATTATTACTAGATGCAATGGCCAATAGAGTCATGATGGTAATGAGTTGTGCTTTAGGTGAAAAAGTATCAAATAAATCTAATCTTTCCACTTGGATATATCATTTGGAAGTTGGTTTTGCCTTGTATCTCTCAACGGATCCATATGCCTTATGTTTCACCTTATACACCCATTTACTACCAATTGGTTTCACATTGGATGGTAAATCAACAAATTTCCAAGTGACATTCTTTTATGTTGCCGTTAACTCAAGGTTCATGGCCTTTTGAAAGATTCTATGTAGGTTTTAGATTTTGTACATTATGTCATGGGCAAAGCGAAGATATAAGGAATAGGACAAATGAGATAATTGATACTTGGAGATGCTTGTCTTGTTGAAAAGGTTGATGAGTTGCACGCATAATCAGATAAATAGAAAGGTACATGTCTTTCTCTAGTTGGTCTATCATGTAATGTCTTAGATATGGGGTCAATTTATATGGTTGTTTGGGAGGGTTCATTTTGGCCTCGAAGGAGTTCAGAGGAATGTGTTGGTTCATAGTCTTTGTTAATGATGTGAAATGTAGGCTGTTTAGATGAGAATTTTGAGATCTTAATGTTGGAAGTTTCACTCCACAAAGGAATCTGAAAATGCCTGAATATTTTGGAGAAAAATAATACTATATGGAACAATGTTTCTCTTATAATCCTTGTGAATCACAACAATCATGTGTTGAATTATCAGGTAGGGAAAATTCAGCTTCTTGCAATTAAGAAGATGATAAATGACTAGTGTGTCACTATCATAGACAAATTTGTGGCTGCCACAATGATGAAGGATGGAATGTTGACTTATATTGTTGAAAATCTTTGGAAGTGGTTTCAGGTTAGCTAAGAAAAATTTAGTAGACCCATCAATAAACAATTCTTGAAACACTTCTTCTTTAGTAGTGTTCAAGGCTATGTACCACTCTTTTCCAAAACTATTGGTCCTTCAGATGGCAGTTTAAGAATTTCAGTCAGAATTAAGGGTTCTAGACGCATTTCAATACCCTTTAATGTTGAAACAATGAGGGTTTATGAAGATGCGGTGGAGCTTGACTAATTGAAGGAAAAGGACATTGACAAAATGGAGGAAGAATTTTTGCAAGAGGCTCCAATATAATCGGTGGGGGACTAGATTCCAGTGATGAAGACATGTAATTAAAGAATGTTCTCTATGAAGATGAATGTGGAGGTGTTGGTCTTATTGGAGGTGATGGTGAACGAACTAGAGATGGCGAAGGAGATGATGATGATGTTGGTAAACTAGGGTTCTTACGTGTTGTTGTTGGTGCAAGCCATTTTGAAAAAAAAAATGAGAGTTGTCGATGAAGGAGACAAGAGGATGAACGTTTTCAAAAAAAGGGTGAATTTGTTGTTTAGTGAAGAGAGATGAACAATTTTGAGTTTTTTCAGTTGATTTGTGAATGGAGAGAGTGCCATACGCGTTATAAGATGGATTGGTCAGTTGAGTATTGGGAAGGAGGAAAGTGAAATGATGTGGCTGGACAAGCATGGGTAGTTTTACCTTTTGTAAAGTAACAAACATTTCGGTTGAAAAAGCTGATTTTGAAATTTATTCATGATGAATAACGAAGATCGTTCTTGAGTTGTTTGTGGCAAATTTGCTCATAACGGAGAATGTTCTTCATTAAGACCAGAATGTTTTGGTTTCAATTTTAACGATGTTGAACATGATTTTTAATCATTCTTTGATTGAATTGAAGCTTTCTTCAACAAGTTATTCAGCTAACTGATTCTTTGTATCAACAAAGATCAATTCAATTTTCTTTTATTCACATGATCCCTAATAAAATAGTGTTTTATTTCAATATGTTTGGACCTTGAATGCGGAATAGGATTCTTAGATATATTAATGGCACTAATATTATCACAATATATTGGAATATGCGAATATCTTACAGAAAAATCTTCAAGTTGATTTTTGATCCACAAGACTTGGGAGCAACAATATGCTGCTGAGACATATTCAGCTTCAATGGTTGATAAGGCAATCGTGTTTTGCTTCCTACACGATCAGCTTATCCAAGCTTTTCCTAGAAATTGACATGCATCAGTTGTGCTCTTTCTTTCGATCTTATCACCAGCATAATCAACATCACAATAAGCTACAAAATCAAAATGAGAATGTTTGTTATACCAAAGGCCAAGCTCAATAGTACCAACAAGATAATGAAAAATTCTTTTTAATGTAGTTAAGTGAAACTCTTTTAGTGAAGATTAAAACCTAGCACATAATCCTATTGCGAAAACAATGCGAAGTCTACTTGTAGTTAAATAAAGTAATGAGCCAATCATACCCCTTTATCTAATGAGGATGATGGATGCTTGAGAGCGGTCATGATTTTGACTTCACTCATTTTGTATTTTGTTAAGAGACCCTTGATATATTTTTCTTGACATGTGAAAATTCCATTTTTATGTTATTTTATTTGTAATTCAAGAAAATATCTCAATTATCCCATCATGCTCATTTTAAATTCACTTTGCATGAGATTTGAAAAATCTTCACACATTTTTTCATTTGTTGATCCAAAAATAATATCATCAACATAACTTGAACAATGAGCAAATCATTTTTGTTTGTTTTCTTAAAAAGTATTGTGTCAATGTTTCTACGGGAAAATCCATTTTTGATTAAAAAAAAATGAACTTAATCATGATTTGGTTTCTTTTGATTTTCAAAACTAGGAGGTTGACGAACATAAATTTGTTCGTTTAAAAATGCACTTTTAACATCCATTTGAAAAAGTTTGATATGTTTATGAGATGCATATGCAAGAATAATTTGTATGACATTTAACCTTACAACTGGAGCAACGGTTTCGTCATAGTCTATTCTTTCTTGTTCATTATAACCTTTACCAACTAACATTGCTTTGTTTCTGACAATATTTCCTTCTTCATCTAGCTTGTTTCTAAAAACTCACCGAGTTCCAACAATTATTGTTTGATCTAGTGGATCTGGAACAAGGGTATAGACTTAATTTTTCTCAAATTACAGCAGTTCTTCTTTCATCGCATCAATCTAAGATTCCATTTGAGATATCATTGCCATGTTGCTGTTTACATCATCTTTAAATGACATTCTTGTTTTAATGTCATCAGCTGTATCTCCAACAATTTGATTATGAGGATAATCACTTATTAATTTCCAACTTCTAGGAGGTGATTGAAATACAATTGCATTTCCAAATTATCAGGCTACCTCTACCCAAGCTTTTGACAAGAATGGACTTTAAAAAAAATTGTTGAACCTATTTTTCTCACCATGGAAACTTATTCACTTTCAATTGTACAAATTTGTGCCATCACCTACTACTCATCTCATCGTTCTTCCATTTTATTCCTCTCTTTAGAACTCTATAAGCTGATTTAATCAAGTATTGTCCTATAGAATCCTCATTCCATGCCACTTTATATTTTTTTCCTTCTTTCAAGAACATTGTGTCCAAGTTCTCTAAAAGATGAAGAACTAAATCTTTCTTCCACATAAACATCTTTCTCCTCCACCTCAATGCTATTCTCAAATCTCATCAAGCCATCTTCTAAGCTCTACCATTTTTTCCTCCTTATCCATCAATAAAAAGAATAACTTATTAAACCTACTTTTTAAGCTCTCCCCACCTAACAAAGTTTCACTCAAAAAGACAATATTTATCTCATTCTTTACCAGTTTTTCCACCTCTCCCAATAACAAAATTTGATTTGTGTTTCTTTCCTATTTATCTACATCCACTACATCTTGCCACTATGTTGAGCTATATCTCATTACCTCCTTAATCCCCTCGACCTCATTCTCTCCACACTAATCAACTAGACGTCTATAAAACAAATTTTTTTTCTCGTATTTCACTCTCTAACACCATTTACCCAAGAACTCCATATTAAACATCCTTAAGTTTCTAATCCCTATTCCCTTCACACTCTCTATCCATGAACATATTTTACCACTTAACCCAATTCACTTTCATTGCTTCCTCGCTCTCTCCTTAAAAAAGTTGTTTAAGCATAGATTCAAGTTTAGTAATAATATCTGACGGAGCATGAAAGAAAGATAAGTAGAACATTAGTAATGCATAAAGGATCGATCGTAGTAGAATAACTCCCTCCCATTGACAAATTTCTACATCGCCATTCTGATAACATGTAACTCACGTTGTTAATCACTAATAGGATCTCGTGTTTTTCTCTATCATGGATTAACTTCTATTTTGTAGACCTAACTGTACAAAAAAAAATCCCCATTTTGGAATTTAATACTACGTACTACCACCTCTTAAAGCCAAAATTGTGCAACATTGATTCCCACTAGCATACTCTTATCAAAGTTAACTTTAAGCCCAAATACCAACTTAAATAAATGAAAACAAACATTTATTATTTTCACATTCCACTTTGAACATTATAGTCTTCTTTTCTTCTTCTTATCACTACAAAAAAATGATGGATTTTGTGAGGGCCAAAAGCCCTCACAAAGGGCAAATAGCAGCCACAAAGGTGGATTTTGTGAGGGCTTTTGGCAGCCACAAAGAAGCTGGTCACAAAATTTTGTGAGGGCTTTTGCAGCCACAAAGTGCCTGAAACAGGTTGGCATTTGTGAGGGCTTTTGCAGCCACAAAAGTCTGCCTTTGTGAGGGCATAGGCCGCCACAAATTCCCTCCCTCCTTTGTGAGAGCTTTTGGCCGCCACAAATGCCATCCTGATTAAAAAATAATATATTTTGTGAGGGCTTAGGCCGCCACAAAATAATACGTATTTAATAAATTAATTTTTAAATTCAAAATTAATAGTTTATTATAATATTATATATAATAAATTAATATAAATATAATATTAAAATTATAATTAAAATTAAATTAAAATTATAATTAAATTTAAATTTAAATTAAATTTAAAATATAATGTAATTATAAATTAAATTTAATATATAATAAACTAATCTTAATTTAATTAAAAACTTAAAATAAAATATTTAAATTAAAATTAAAGATTAATAATTAAATTAAAGATTAATTTAAATAATAAAATATTAATAATAAAATATTTAAATTAATAACAAAATATTTTGTGTAGAGAGAAGGAGGAGAGAATAGTTTGAATAAGATTTTAGAGAGAAGTTGGATGTGAAAAAATGAAGGAGGAGGGGAGAAAAATATATATAGTGTTACCTTGAGCATTTGTGGCGGCCAAAGCAGCCACAAAGTCCACGTAGGTTTAAAATTTTGTGGCGGCCTTTGCAGCCACAAAGTCCACGTGCGCAATCATTTGTGGCGGCCTTTGCAGCCACAAATGCCACTTGTCACGTCAGTCCTTTGTGACGGATTTGGCCCTCACAAATTGATTTTTTGTGGCTGTAAAAGCCCTCACAAAATTCTTAAATATTTAACTGGATTTTGTGGCTGCCTAAGCCCTCACAAAATCACAATGTTGTGATTTTGTGAGGGCTTAGGCAGCCACAAAATCCAGTTAAATGTTTAAAAATTTGTGAGGGCTTTTTCAGCCACAAATAAAGACCAATTTCAATTTTGGCATTTGTGAGGGCTTTTTCGGTCACTAATTTGTGAGGGTTTTATTCGACTACAAAATATTTATAAAATTGGCCACAAAATGGTGTTTTTCTTGTAGTGTATAGCCTCGTCCACAAATTCATTGTCCCATCCAACATTTGTCTATCTCTAACAAATGCAGATTGGGACTCTAAGATGACTTTGATTATAACTCTTTTCAATCTATTTGCCAATAGCTAGTTTCGCGAGAACTTTGCACACACACCTTATCAATAAAATTGTATATATCCCTTTTTGGAATCAAGACTATAAAAGAACAACTGCTTCCTCTCATTATATGTCTATTTCTATGATATTTCGTGATGTAATTGAGAAAGTCCCATTTGACAAGGGTAATATGGTAATTGATTAGGCTTCATATCCTAATACATTAAATTTGTAGAAAAATATCCCTCTTCAATGTTTTACAAACAAGGGGATAGAAACAACTAATAAGTGAATTCTAGGTAGCTTAAATAATCTCTAAACTATCCTAACATGGTATCTAAGTGTTCGATCACTAGCTAAAAAATACTACACATTGATCATGTTATTCACTATCACAAGCACACACAAAGACTTAAACCCTATGCAAGAAAAGCAAAAGTATTACATGTTCTATGCTTTGCAAAACTCCGTAGTGATTTAAAAAAAAAATAACAAATGTAAGTGTTCATATTTTAACAAGGATAGTCACCACATCTCTAGAAAAATCTTTTTGAAATCAAACCTAAACTATTTCTCTTATCAAGTTTTAAATGAAATTATCCTATTACAATAGGGAAAATAATAGTTATAATTAATTTAATACTTAAAAAATTAAATTGGCGAAAGAATATATAAAGAGAAAGCTTAAAATTATATCCCTAAATTTTGCATCGATGTAAAGAGAGATTTTGTTTTTTTCATCGGTAACTTTTCTTTTTAATGTTTTATTTTATTATTTTAATGGTGATTGTAGATGACCTGTAAATGAAACACCACCAGCAGACATCGAATTTTTAAAACTTTTTGAATCCATTATATGAGTCAACTTTAAATGGAGGACAATGTATAATTTAATATGGTGTGTTTGGCTGGTCCTTATCTCCATTAATTGGACTTGCTACACGTCATGTGCTCCAATGTGTAGGTAGTTAATGGAATATATATGCTAGTTTTTTTTTAAGAAAAAATTTGAAGGTGAGAGGATAATATTCTAATCAGAATAGGAAAAGTTTTAAGTTTATTGAACTATAATAAAAAAAAATTTATTTAAGTCTATTGAACCATAATAAAAAAAAAATATTTATTTTTAAATGACACTAATAGATATTAAAGGTGTGACTTGTAACATTTTTTTGTCAAACATTTGCTAGCTGCCGGTAGTAGTACTTAGACTTTTGTTAATCAAAATTCAATTTGATTGCTATAACTATATATATAGTAACATAGTACTATAAGCAAAACGAAGAAAGAGTAAAGTAGTATTGATATACTTAGTTTATTGGAAAACACTTGTCTTTTTTGACCGAAAAGGACTGAATGATTTGTTAAGAATGAATAGATTCTTCCTCTACCTAAAGACAATGAATAGATTCACCACCGAAGCTTGTTGTCAAGAACCACAAAAAAGAAAAAAGAACCAAATAATGCGGCTATAAATTAATAATATTTTTTTTTGACTAAAATTAATAATAACAAGTGCTTAATAATGATTGTGTTTTTTTGTTGATAAATTTAATCAAGATGATGTTAGAAATTGGTGGGTGGAAAATCAAAATATAATAAACAATATTATGGCCCTCTCTAGTCATCATGTTTAATTTAAAGTGACGGTTGTCAACGGGTACGGACGGTAGTATAGATGCATGCACATTACTTGTAGTGGCACTACCACCAAATATTTTAATTTGTAGATACAATAATTTTTTTCGGGTACAATTTGTATATACAAATTATTAGAAAGATTTAAAATCATTATCAAATAATATAATCAGAACAAAATTATTCCAATATTTCTTAACATTATTTAAACTTTTGGATTCGTCCTTTATCCTATTTACTTCTTTTTAAATTGGTTTTTTTTATTAAATATTAAAATATTTTAATTTTTTAAGTTTTTAAGTTCTAATTCAACTGACAAATGTTAATATTATTAGATTAAATATCAAATCGAATATGAGACTTTGAAGTTGTGTGTGAATTTCTAGTGGTATTTATCATCTCTTCTATAGAAAAAAAAATAGTTTTTCAATGTTTTTATAGATCTCCATAAATACTTTAATATTTATGTTTAATTGTAGTTTTAGTTTATTTATTTTTTTTCAATTAACGAATTTGGTCATTCTATTTAAATATTCAATTGTTTTTGTCATTCATTCATATTTTTTAACTAAAAAATAGTTATTAAATATAGTTTAAAAGACATGACATATAATACGATAATGATGAATGATTAATGCTCATGAAATTCCAATTAAATCCTTTGAAAATTTTAGTTTAAACTTCTGCAATTATTTTTTTTTGTAAATTACTTAAGAACATATAATTAATTAATGTTAAATAATTTTACATCATGACATCATTTGTCACAATATTTAAAATATATCAAATCACTATTTTTAAATTAAAAAAATCTAAGTGAGAGAGTAAATCTGTTGAATTTTAAAATAGGATGATCAATTTCGCAAATCGATGAAAATAGAGAAAACAAAACTGTAATTAATTATAATACTTCTTAACATAGTTGTAGAAAATATTTTATTTAAATATATTTTAAATGTCATTCAAGTCAGTTTCAAAAGCAATTTAAATTGTCTCACTTAATATGTGGGATGGACAAACCTTCATTTTTATATCTTTGAAAGTCTAGTGTCCTTTCATATTATTTTTATAAATAATATGATATTGTTGTTGGTTAAGTGGTTGTGTTCATTCTATGTTAACATAATGTCCCGAATTCAATCTGTCCCAAAAAGGTTTCATAGCTATCACAGTAGTCCTTGACTCAACAAAAACTCAAATACATCCTTTGTGAATCTTATATTTTTTTAGATTCTTTTGTGAAGCTTTTACGTATATTAAAAAAAATATATAAGTAATGTATGTAAATGCATATTAAATTTGAGTTTTACGGTTTTAATTTTAATAAAAATTACTTTTGTAACATTCAAAATTTAGTTTTATGGAAAAAACTTTTGTTACTCAAAATGGCCTACGAATTCTAGCGAAAAGGTCTGATTTGAATAAAATCATTTTTCTGTTGAGTAAAGTCAATTACGTAGTCAAAAATGATTTTAAAACATGATAGACTTGCATATAATTTTGTATTGCAAATATTTTTAAAACAGTAGTACTCAATAGTAATGTAGATTGACATATGTAGTAGCTTTTGATTGAAAGGTTTGAAAAAGCTTTCTATTCAATCATAGTTATGAAGATTACTAAAACAATTTACGTATTGTTTGTTTGCGATGAAGGTGTGAGGAAAACTTGAAGAAAGAGGGAAGGCACAACAATCAAGATCGTTGTGTCGTTTGGAGTTCGACAAATATAAAAGGCAAGGGAATTGAAGTATCTCGGTGGGGGCCAATGCTAAGACAATAAAACTTCAATCTTTTAACTATTGGATTATTGTTTTTATTTTTTTCTAAAAAAAAAACTGTCAAATTATATATTTATTGCACCAGAAGTGATTAAATTATATATGTTTTTTTTTTAATAATATTGCGTTATATAAATTTTTTTTTTAACTTTTGTTACTCACATCTGGCCACACATCTCGAGTCCCGAGTACCAAACTTGAAAACACAAAGTAGTCAATCCTTTCATGTGTAATCCCCATGTGAAATACTTCAGTGGCCCTACTATTAGTCACTATTACTGTCCTTGGATAAGTAGCCCTATTTGAGATGGGGTTCTATGTTCGGAATTTCAAATCTTCCTCGAGGGGCATAAATAAAAAAAGTACAACCTCTACGTATGCTAATATTATTTACCATGAGTCTCAACACAAACTAGCATAGTTTATTATGGTGCAGCCTCAACACATACTAGCACTACTTAATAATCCTTGTAAGGATAAGATGGACAAATCAACACCCAGAACCACCCTGTGGTCCCTCATGATCACCACTGACTATCAATTGCATGATGACTCTTTCACAACAATTATTTTACAAATGCTACTATTAAAATATTATACTTTTAATACTCATTAACCACTAATAATATTTCGATAGTTTTTCAAAGAAAATACTCATGACATATTATCATAAAGAAATTCATAATATATATAGTAACCACATTATCATTATGAATACATAATCAATTCAATAACATTTATCACAAATTCAAACATCAATCACACAAATAGGTCCTTATATGCGAATGTCCAAAATTACAAGCATTCACCCCTTTATATTAAGAATCATTTATAGTTAAAACCAACACTTAAAACTTTAAGATATAAGTCTAATCTAACTATTACCCTCAAATATATTCTAGGGTGGGGGTGTACATGGGTGCGAGTTGACCCACCAATCCGACCACCTAACCCAACCCAATTTTTATGCGTACTCGGTCACTTTTAGGTTAGACCCGACCCAACTGGTTGAAACCCGCTTATATTTTGTTTGGGTAATGGGTTCAAGAATTTGAACCCGTAGACCCGACCTAGTGACTAGTTATGTTTTTTTAAATTTTGTTTGGCAGCCCAATTGAATTTCATTATTCCACGCTTCTTCTTCTATTTCAGTTGCCCTTTCCCCTAGGGTTTCATTATTCATACTTCTTCTTTTTCCGTTTCAGATGCCCTCTCTCTCTAGGGTTTCATACTTTATTCCACAATTATTCTTCTTCCAGGCTCCAACCGTGCCCACCTTCTTACAGCCCAACCGTCGAAGCCACCACGCAACCCCGTCATCGACGTCAGTCACGCAAGTAGCCTAATAGAGTTCTCATTTTCTTATCTTCTTTCTGTTTCTATTTTTGTTTCTCCTCTTTGTTTTTTTTTCCATTTTTGTTCTTGGTTTCTATTTATTATGGTTTTTATTTTTATTAATGCTCTTGGTGTCTATTTTTTATGATTTTTGATTTTATTACTGCTCTTGGTTTCTATTTTTCGGGATTAAGTATAGTTGTAAGATGTTAATGGTAGCAGCCCAAGACTTATAATATATTGTTCATGGAATCATGCAATAGTACATTATATCATTGAATGTGTTATATTTGATTTTTAATTTTTTTGATGATGTGTGAATCTAGGCTTCTTTGTTTTGGAGGATTGATCGATTTGGCTGGAGTGCATTGCACCATGATAAAATTATTATTATGTTTGTCCTCCTAAACCCTATGTCTGTCTAGTATTTGTAAAAACAAGTATGGGTGTTCTTTTGAAACTAGAAGATGAAAATCAACATGCTGTGGTACAGTTTGATGAATTTTTTTTTATGCAATATATTTTAATCTTTGTTTCTTTCTGTTTTTGTTACAAGAGAAAAAAGGTATGAACTGGGGGAACCAAATAAGTTGAAGCATGTGGAGTTGGAGATTGAATTCTGTTAATTGGTGAAGTATATGTTTAATTGTATATAACAACGATAATTCTAATGCATTTCTACAAATGGATAAAGTTGAACCACTTAAGGTTTATTGGGTGGTTTAAATAGTTTTAGTTTTACACTCATCGTTTGTCATTATGTGATCACCATAACACAGATTTAACATTAGAAAAGAGTATATTTTTGTGTAATTTATTTTAGTATAATTTATTTATACTTTCAAATTAAAAAAAAAAATTAAACATTACTATTTGTTTTTATGAATACTTTAGATTTGTGTTTTAGATTTGTGTTTTAGATTTGTTCTTGTTTCTATTACTGTTTGTACATACTTATTATACTTTATTCTTGAATATTTCTATATTTGCTTCCTTTAATTGATTTAGATTTTTGTTTGCTTATTTTAGGTTCAATTTGAAAATTTCTGCTTATTTTAGGTTCAATTTGAAAATTTCTAACCATATTATTGTATATATTTGAGACAAATGGAACGAGTTCAAGAAGCTCCTAATCAATTTTATCAACAAGAATCTTCATCACAACAAGCGCAAGATTTAGACCTCTAACCATTGCCGCCAACTCAAACAAATGAGGTAACCAAAAGAAAACTTAATAAAGACTCATCTAGTGCTTAGTTATATTTTAGTAAAGGAAATGATACAAGTACATGTAAGTATTATGCGAAAGTAGACGCAACAAATAGTTCTAGTCATGGAACCGCTAACTTGTTTAAACTTGTTTTAAACTTGCTTAAAACTTGAAAAGGAAAATGAAGATGACCCTATTAGTTTGAGTTTTAAACTTGTTGAATTTAATCAAAAGAGGACTAGAACAAAACTTGCTAAAATGGTAATTATTGATGGACTCACTTTTAAATATGTTGAAAAGGAAGGGTTCAAGGGATTCATGAGTGAGGGTCAAACTAGACTTAAAATTCCTTTTTGTGTTACCGTTGCTAGAGATTGCTTGCAATTGTACTTTCATGAGAAGGAAAAGTGGAAAAGTATATTGTCTGCAAATGAACAAATGGTGTCATTAACCACTGATACTTGGACATTGATCCAAAATATGAATTATATGTATGTAAAGCTCATTATATTTAGGATGAATAGGATTCGAAGAAGATTATATTAAGTTTTGGTTTGAAGAATGGAGGATTAGGTCTATTATTATCTTATTGTGGAAAATGCATATGCTAACAACTTGGCTCTTGCATATTTGAATAACGGCATGACTGTTTGGAAAAGTCGTACTTTATTTAATAGGGAGTACTTACATATGAGTTGTAGTGCACATGTGTTGAACTTGATTGTAACTGATGGCTTGAAGGAAACTAACTCAACAACACATTTAGTACAACGTATAACAAAATTACAGAAATTAGTATTTTGGAAGCTACAAGTGTTACAATTCAAAACATAATTTCATATATTCTTAATCTTTCTAAATAAAAAACATAACATAAATTTTGCACCTCCAAATCTCCAATTAACAAAAACGATAAAGAAAAAAATTGTAGAAATTACATGAGTAAAGGGAAAAAGAAAATACACGATTTATACTAGTTCCTCTACTTTGTCTTCACATATAGAGTACATTCAATCTTCATTTAAAGAGTCGAAGTTTCTTCCTTTCTTATCGATTCAAACATTTAGAAAAATCCAGCAGTAGTTGTTACAACATGAACACCATTTCCTTCTTCCTTAAATGCTCTTAAGACTAGAAGTCTTTGAATAATCCTCCACATAAATTTAAACGTCAATCTTAAGAAGAAGATACATCATCAGACAAAACTGAAGATATCCCATTATCAGAAAAATCTGAACCCCTATCTTCTAGCAAAAATTAAAGATATTACTGAAGGTGCAAACGCAATAAGAGGGGTTGAATTGTGTATCGCGGCCTAAAATTTTGAGTGTTTCTCGAATTCAATGGAGTCGCCACCAAAATTTATTTTAAAATAGGGAAAATATTGGGAAATTCGTAAAAATAGAAAAAATGGTGTTTGAAACCAAATTTGAGTTCGATAGTCGATTATGCGTAGGGAATGTATTAGCACCCTACGACATCCGTACGGTTACCTATAATTAATTGTGTAAGATTAATTTTTACTTAAGTATATTTATTTTTCTTTATTATTAAATATGAATCACAATTATTACTATATTTAAAATATGATTTTGAAATAAATATGTATTTAACAAATAAATGACAAAAAAAAAAATTTATGTGTTTGACAAGAATGTGATCTTGCTCCTACGTATCTCCTGATGCAATGGAGAAGTCAAAGCTAAGTAGTTCTTGGTTAATGCAGATGTATTGCTTGTTTTTAAAGAAAAATTGTTTTGTGATTAAAAAAAGTTTTGCCGAAAAGAAAAATATAAAAGAGTTTGATTTGAATAAGTATTTTAAAATATGAGTTTTAAGACGATCAAGTTGTACAACTTGTGTCCCAAAACTAAAAAAATAAAGAAGATGTCACATCTAATTTAATCATCTAAAAAAATTTATTATTCTCGATTTTTAAATTGAGTTTCAAAACCACCAAGTAGTACAACTTGTGTTTTAACAACTCAAAAATAAAAAAGAGTTACATCTAATAAATAAGTCAATTTTAGATTAGTTTATTAAAATAAATAAATGAATAAATAAACAAAATAAAAATAAATAAAATAAAAATTAAATAAAGAGAGTTTTAAAACTATCAAGTTGTACCACTTGTGTCCTAACAACTCAAAGATTAAAAAGATATCACATCAAATTAATCTTTAACATAATATTTATTTATATTTTTTATGACGAATTTTATATTTAATTATGAAGGAAATTAAACCCTTTTTCTAAAAAAAAAATAAAAAATTAAATAAAATAAAATGAATAGATTTAAATGGACTTAGATTAGTAAGATTTAAATGGGTTGAGATTAGTAAGATAAAATGGGCTGAGATTAGTAAGATTAAATGGGCTGAAATTAGTAAAATAACATGAATGGATTTAAATGGGTTGGGTTATGGGCTGAGGTTAAAAAGAATAGATTAGGGTTGTCAAAAAAGAGGAGGCGGCCAGACAGGGTTAAAACAAGAAACTAGAAAACCCTAGTTTCATCTTAAGAAAGGCAGCCACATTAAGGGAGGCAGCCACAAAAATGAGAACTCAGTGGATAGGCAACACGAAAACGAAGAAGGACGAAGAAGCGGTGACGGCAGTGACAAAGGTGACAATGGCAATGGCAGTGACAAAGGCGTCAACGGTGACGGAGGTGACAAAGACGCAGTTCAAATTTTATTCATATTTTTATATGTTTCTTTCATTAATCTTTATTCTTACAAATAAAATAAAAACAACATTTTTTAAACAGAATAGTAGTTGTATGATGAAGATAACGAAATAGATTTAATTGTAAAAAAAAAAATACTCGTGATTACTATTTGTTGTTTGTTACTGATCTCTGATTTTTTTCCTCTTCTTTTTCTTCGTGTGTTATCTATCAGTGGTGTTAATCTTATATCCATCCTCTCTTTTTGAAATTTGATGGGGTGTATTTATAGAGTTTTTTTTATATGTTTAGTTGTTTTCTGGTCTGTGTCATTGTTTGAGTTTGAGCTTTCCAAATCCTTGTTTGATGTTTTAATTTCTTTGCTCATAACCTGAATTTTTCTGCACCTCTAATGCCTTCATAATTTTAGATTATTTGTTTTGATCTGTTGATTTGTTGAGCTTATTTATTTGTCCCTTAGTTTCTTTTTTTTAAACTCAAAATTTTGTCATTTAGTTTTTATCATGTGTTCAAAGGCTCACTAGTAAACAAATGTTTTTTTGTTTCTCCAATTAGTTACGAAGCAAAGGCTAGTGCCTTAGCCATGACACTACATCAGGAACAGAAAGGCAGCAATAAGGACAACAACAAAACATAGCCAAAGCAGGCTGGCTTAATTTGGCTTAAATTTAATTGTAATTGTAAATTAAAATTGTAATTTGATTTTATTTTAGAATTGTAATCAGGTTTGAAATTGTAAATTTATGAGACATAATGAAATTATTTATTGTAATTATTTTTATTTCCTTTTTTTAAATATATATTTCCTTTTTTCATTTGTTTTCAAAATGGACAAAATTGGGGTACTACATTGTGTTTGCAAAAGTTGACAACTTTTTAATAATTTATAAATAAATAAAAACAACTAGTTTGGTTTTGGTGACATACTTAGTGTAGAAGCAATCAGATTCAGAGACCACAAACAATAAAAAAAATAAATAATTTAACATGTAGATTTATCTTGGTTCACTACTAACTTGGCTAAATCAAGTCCCCTTATTCAAAAGGTTTTAATCCACTAATTCAAATACCTTGAATTACAAAGCACCTGACCCTCCAAGTCAGTCTTCCCAAATAGCCTGACAACCTCATACTTTTGAGGAACTTACCACTTTGACCCTACACACCAAGTCTTCTCCTAACAACCTGACAACCCCAGATTAAAAAATGAACTAAACCACTATCGGGTTGGACACAAAAATTGAAACTTGAGTAGTTGCTTCTAAAAAGATGAAGATAATAATAACTCTCCCACTATAAGAAAAGAATACTCAGAAAATATTTCTAACTGGAACAAGTATTTCTCTCTTTGAACTCTAAGACTACTCTTTTTTGGTTTTCGATGATTTTCTTCTTCAGTCTTGAATATCTATTTATAGTTAAAATATGAACTTTAATTTAGTCCTTCTTTGATTCTGAATTGTATTTTGTTTAGATTATGAATACAAATTCTTCAAATTGATTATATTCCTTTTTTTTTTAGATTCGAATTGATTATGTTCGTAAATTATTCATATTGTGTTTATAAATTCTTCATATTTTTTTGTAGATAAATCTTGGTCAAATCTTCTTCAAATCTTGACCATATCATCTTTTATACTCTTTTAAGTCAAATATATTATTCTCATAAAATACTTTTGTAATCATAAAAAAAAGTATAAAATGAATTTGGTTCAAAAAATTCCCCCGTCAACACAACATCAATCGATATCCCCTTGATGATTTGCGTCTATAACATTCACCCCAACACATATATCACCTTTACATTGTTTCTCGCATAAAGCTTTCATTGCAAACACGACTTATGATTTTGCGTGCATTAAATATTTGGAATTAGTGATAGAATTCGTTAACGTTTCAACGGGTTCAAAAGAGTATTTATATGATACCTTAGAATTGACCAAAGACTACCGTTTCTCAACTAAATTAACATTTTTTGCAACTTTCGTATTTGAAGGTACTAGAAAACACAAGAAAATGGGGATTTGAATTGTGTTATGCTATTTGTAAATTAAAGGCTGATTTCTTTGCTAAAATATTTTCTTTATTAAAACATTCAACTTATTCTTATGAATTAGGTTTAGTGAAAATAACATTGAATCATAAAGAGCTAAGATAAAGGAAATAGAGAAAAAGGAAGATATATATATATATATATATATATATATATATATATATATATATATATATATATATATATATATTTGTATCTTAGTTCACAACACAACAGTTATTACATCTAATACTTTCCTTATAGAGAGATTTTGCCTCAGTATCATTGAGGACTTAATCCACTATTTTAACAATCTCATATAAATATTATTTACTCTACCTCTTCAAGCTTTGAGTATTCTTTCTCTAGCATATCCAAACAGTTGTCATCAGAACCATTCTTCAACATTCTGGCAAACTACTTTTTAGGTTCATGAGTGATGTTTCCAGTAACAGGTTGATGTACATCAGATCAATTTTGTGTCTAAATTGGCACAAGGTTTATTTCATTGATTCTAACTCTCATTGAGAGGATGTTACATGTTAAATCCTATATATGTTCAAGTGTTTGAAAACATGTGACTGATTTACATCAATTCTAATAACTCTCTATTGAGAGAATTTTCATTTATGCCTTTTTTGATGTTAAATCCTATATTTGTTTCTCTTTTAAAATGTTGCAAGTTGTTATCCCCAATTTTTAGCTCTTAATACATGTTCTTTTATAGAAGCAGTTACATCATTGCCTTTGTCCTTCAAGGGATGGTTGAATGTCCTTCACACAATAGATCCGTTGAGAATAATTTTAATTGTTGAGCTTAAACTGAAATGTAGAATTTCTTTAAGTATTTTGATTTTAGTTTGGCTGAAGCAAAATGTTCTTGATCAAAGACATAAAACAATTAGAAGCAGAAGTACTTGATCCAAGGCATAGAACAACCAAAAGCATAATGTATTTACAAGAGGCAAGAGCACCAGAATCATGATATTTTGACCATAGGCAAGAACATCATAAGCATGATTTCTTAACAAGAGGAAAAAACACTAGAATCATATTTTCTTGACTATAAGTATGATTTCTTGACTAGAGGCACGAGTTCCAAAAACTGGTTTACTTGATCAAAGGCAAGAATATTAGAAGCATGGTTTCTTGACCAAAGGCAACGACTAGAAGTATTATTAATTGACCAGAAGCCATGTTGATAATTAGAGGCAAATGATCAGAGGCAGTGTTGATAATCAGTGGCAATGCTAATAACTAGAGGCAATGCATTCCTTGTCTGCATCATATATTTTCCTTTTATCAGAGCGTTGACTTTGTAAAGTGTTTCCTTTTACCAGAGACATTGACTTTTCTTTGGGAATTGACATTTTCATGTTGTTGACTTTCACATGAGGCAACTTATCGAAAGTAAAGGAAGTCAAACGATTTCTTCATCTTAAGAGGCAATTTATCTTAGGCAGCTAATGAGAGGCAGTTTTAGTATAAACTTGCTCACTTCATCTGAGGCATACTCAACAAAGTCTCCTTTGTTTCATTAGAGGCAAACTCAGCAGATTATGGTTTTCTTCATTAGAGGCAGACATAGTAGCGTCAAGGTTTCTTCATCAAAGGTAAACTTAGCAGAGTCTGATTTTCTTCATTAGAGGCAGACTTAGCAGAGTCTAGTTTTCATTATCAGAAACAGACTTTAGCATAGCTGAATTAGAGACAAATGCAAAATAGTTCTTGTTACGTTTGTCAGAGTCTGAGGCAGAAGAATTTTAATTACGCTTATCAGAGTCAGAGATAGAATTATTTTTGTTATGCTTGTGTATCAGAGGCATAGAAACATAATCTTGTTAGGTTTATCAGAGACAACTGAGGTACTACATTGCTCACATTCAGAGTCAACTTTGTCACCAAACTTTACATTATCAAGCTTTTCCAAATTCTTTGTTTCTCTTGCTTCGTCTAGTCATTAAAGGACATACCTTATATAGCAAGACATGTTTTGTTGCGCTTGTTTATGTATTATTTCTTTTACGTTTTTGCTCCAATAGAAGATCTCTAAAGTACTTATAATCTAGGCTTCTTTGTATAGTTATTAACATAAATATTTTCTTTAATATGTGCATTTAGCATATATAGATAGGTGATAATTGTTCTTTATTTATATGCATTTTTCATCACTGAAATATTAACCAAATAATTGTATTTAAAAATATTTTTTCACTAATAATATTTGTTAGAAAAAAGTCAAAAACTAACTTTGCAGGCCTAGTGAGTCGATTCACACAAGTTGTGAGGCAACTCACACGTTTCTTGAAAACCAATTATTAAAACTACAACTATTTGAGTTGATTCACACAATGATGAATCAACTCACCAAACTCCATGTTTTGATGTGAGTCAATTCACATGACACGTGAGTGGATTCATACAGTATCCAACATCAAAATTGAGTTATGAACCTCTATAAGTCGATTCATAGTAAATAAAATCACTTATGAATGATTCTTAATGCATTTCAAAGTGTGTTAATATGATATGAACATACAACAAAGTTTATGCATGCTAAAATATGGTTTTTCATTCCGATTAAAATTAGTTTTGTGAATGGTTGAAAAAGGATAATCAACAAAGACATACACACCATGTAATATAAACAAACCTAATTTAGACATCACTCAAAATACTAAGTCTTATATAAGTTTTAAGAGAGTCTTGCACTTTTTCCATTTAGTTGTTTTATAATATTAATTAAATAACCAAGTGAATAGACTGATGTGGTTAATGAGCTTCAATTAGGCTTTGTTTGATATTTTAAAGTGAGCAAAATGGATCAGAGTGGAATGAAGTATAATTGAATAAAACATTTGCTTAATTGTTTGGATATTTTAGGATGAAATGAATAATAAAAAGTGATTTCATCTTATACCTCCCAAATTAGAGGGAAACAAAAGCTAAGTTAAGAGACAAAATTAGTTGGAATGCATCCCATCATGTTTTGCTTTATTTCATCCTCTTTTTAGCAATTCAAATAATGGAACATTAATTTATTTCATTTAATACGATCAATCCAAACATAAATTTAAGGACGATTCGCTCAGGATAATTTGAATTTTGGTTAGAGAATACAACTTCTTCATCTTTTACTTACTATCGACCGAAGACTAAATTATTAAGAACTTATTCCTTCGAAAACAGGACGATTAAATAAGTATATTAGTTAAATTGATAAGGCTTAAATTTTGTACATAATTGACATTAAGTTGGCAGTAAAATTCTAAACAAATTATTTTCGGTTAGTTATTTTGAAATACATTAGATTAGATAGCCAAGAATACAACATCCTCTCGGAAGAAATAAATGATGGAATTCAAGCTTAAAATTCCAAACGTAAAGTCAATATGATTCCATACATCATATTTTCAAATATTATTTTTGTTTTATACTACTATTAGCAAGAAACTTGTGATGTCGCATAGGTGAAACTTGTGATGTCGCATAGGTGATGTGTCGTTGATATTTTATAAATGACATGTCCAATTTCAAATAAAAATCTTATTTTATGTATTAATAAGAAATATTTATTGTTATTTTTTTATGTTTATCAATGACATATATTTGTCTCGTATTTTTATTTGTATCAATAGAAAATATTTATTCTATTTTTTTTTTAAATATTTATCAATTTCAAATGTTTGTCTAATATATTTTTAGAGTTTATAGTGTTTTTTGTCTCTATAATATAGGACCAATCTAGTTTTTGTCCCTCTAAAATTATTTTTTTAAATTTTATCCTTTGTAATTTTAAATTCCTTCAATTTTGGTCATTAGTGACATCTAATCATTCAAAAATCATGATGTGGCATATTAAGTCAATCATTTTTCATGATGTTGTATTTGAATCATCATTTTTTGTAAAAGAATTAAAAAATCAAAATATTCATAATTAAAAAAATCAAAATATCGTATTTAGAACATCAAAATATCTATCATTCTGCTATGTGTTTCATGATATTTAATTTTCTTTTTAGTTGTTAAATATCCGATATGACATTGTGTTTTAAATTAATTATTAATGTTTTTATTTAAATATTTTATCAAAAAATGATTATTTAGATCTCATTTCATTAAAAAATATTGATTCAATATGCCATATCATATGTTTTAGATGGTTAGATACCAACAAAGACTAAAAGTG
>JBBPBT010001178.1:7134915-7150424 GCA_037974875.1 Cicer bijugum | reverse complement strand
ATAACGAAATATGGCAATGGACATAGAACAGATCAAATGTATAAATCAAAACATTAATTTTTTGGTAAAGGTTAATATGTGCCCCTAAAGAGTCAAATGTAAAAGTTTATCTCAAAAATAGTGTATTTTTAACTCCTACAAAATTTAAAATTTGTTTTTTTCAATTCAAAACTTCGATTTTGAAATTTATTAACAAATACTTAAAGAACACATATTTGTTACACCCTAATTATTTTATTTTGAAATAAAAAATGTTTACAAGAAGTGATATTGCGACTCATATAATTATAAACAAAAAGAAAAAGAAATTTCTAACTGATGTAACTGATCTTAGACTAACCTTTAACATCTCAAATACTATATAATTGTTTTGACTTATTTTTTATATTGATTTTTGATATTTAACAATGTGATTTTAGTCCCCCAAAATCTCTTATAATTGATTTTAATTACACATAATTTTTATATTTTAAAATGCTAAAATTATATAAATTTTTTATAAATAAAAAATATATTTCATATCAAGGATTTACTACTACAAAATATGACTTTATATATATTTTTTTCTTTTACTATAGTTTGAAATGAGATGAGGGAAATAGCAACGTTGAGTTGGTTAAGGTTGTGTGGCCTTCATCCATAATGAAGAGAAGATAGATGAAATTTTGGAGTTACACTTTCTAACTTAAAAGTTGATTCTATGAAAAATAAATTAAATATGACATAAAAATCTAATATAATAATATGCTCTATTTATTCGTGCCACATACTAAATTATCTACACAAAATTTTGAATAGTGACAACTTATTCTTTTGTCTAACTCTTTGTTTTTTTTTAAAGAAAGGAACCTGATATTTCAAATTTTGCTTAAAAGTAAAAAAGATTCTGCAGTAGAATCTCAACCACACTTATTATACTTATAGTATTTGCATGTGATCAAAAACATTAAAAAGAAAATTGAATAGTAGAGATTTCTATTGGACTTCCTCCGATGAAAATTCCATTAGAGACAATTTGTTCTCCTTCAAATTAAAGTATGACAAAAATATCAGTTGATATCTTAATTAATTTTAGATGTAATTAGAGAAATGTTTTTAGGAAGGAACCAAAAATGTTAATTTCTTAAATACTATTTTAGTAAATGGTTGGACATAAATTGTTGGTATGATGATAGAGACATGGATAGGTGATTCAATGCCTCTAATTAATTGGACCCATGGAGTGTGACAAAAAACCGACCAAATGAATCCAATTGGCTGTTAAAATATAAAGTGCATTTCTGTAAGAGTGAATTATAAAGCAGATTCATTTAACAAAAACATATTTTTGGACTATATAGTACATCAATCCTTACCCTACCACATTAACATATTAACTCAATTACAAAAATGTATATACAACTTTTCATTGCTTTTGTCGTGACTCTACTAATTCCGGCTTTAACATCACCATTCGATTTGGAATATGTCACGCTTCAATATTCACCAAACATTTTCTTGGTCTTTTTTTTTTTTAATTTTTTTTTTTATATTTCTAATAAAAAAATTACTTTTTGAGGTGGCAAATCTTTCTCGACTTCACTGATGATAGATAGTAAAATTTACGTTTATTATATCTATTGTAAAATTCTAAAGCTAAACTAAAGTTACGACAATGTAAGGGGAATGTTTAATTATTTTAATAAATTGTAATTGTTGCTTAAATTTTTGTTTTACCACTGTACGAGTATGTCAATTATTATTGAGTCTAAAAATAAATTAAAGAAAAAGGTAAAACTTAACATAATTATGTGAAGAATTGATATACAATTAAAACGTGATACATTTTTATATAATGTTTTTAATGTATTAACCTTATAACTTTTAATTATTTGTGACATTGTTTTTCTATGTGTTTATTTATAGCTTATTCGCTTCTTAGTGGCTACTAGTGTTTAATTGAAAAAATTTAACTATGCTTTTCAAATGATGTCTCTTTTTGAAAGATTTGTCCTATTTTTTCCTCCAACTTGGATCTTCTATAGCAACTTCACCGTGTATTAGGTGTGAACCATTTAGAAAAGATAATAGTTTGAAGTGAAAAGTAAATGTGAAAGGGTAGCTATTTATATTACTGGAAAGGCCGTAAAAACATAGCAGGTAAACTTATAGAAAACAATGTTAGATAATTTGAGAGTTCTCTTTACAATTTCATTAACATTAGTTGATAGTTACATTGAGTTACCTAAGAGTTGTCGGTTAGTCGAGTGAAACATCGACCATAGAAAATCACTTATAGTGTAGACAATATTGAATGAAAGATATAAAAAATTTGTTCGCGTCACATTATTTCAAGTGCATGAATCTATCAATATAACGTAAAAATATTATGAATTGTGAGTAGTCAAGACGATCATGGAGCAATCAGGAGTTAGTCAAGAGTGAAGGAGTTGAGTCTTACTCGATCATTTCAAGTGTTATTTAATTTAAGTAAATCAAATTTAGTTCAAAATTAATGCAAACTAGTAATTTGACTCAGTAACAACTAAATTTCCTATTTTGGTGAAAACACCAAGTCAAAGGGAAGTGGCGGGAAATTATCAGAACCAACCAAGTGAACATGAGAATTACAACTAGATGTATAAACTTTGAGTAGTAGAACATCATATATCTCTTTCAACTATTGCCGTATATAATTTTTAGTATTTGAATTTATCAAAATTATAAACACATTTTCAAATGTCTCTTTTGTTATTAATTTTAAAGACCAATGTAACTAACAAAAACAATGATTAAATTAGTTAATTGAGAATCCACTTAAAGATGAAAATAAATAATAAAAGACATGTTTAGGTTCATTTTAATAATTTTAACACATTAAAAAATTATTATAATGACACTCACATAAATCTTTTTTATTGTCATATAATTTATTTTTTAGTGTATTAAATACTAAAAATATTTTTCTTTCAAACCTTAGTGCATGCCATTGCCACCTCTAAGTGCAACATAAGTAAAGACAAATTCCGATCTCATACATGATCATACAAAGATAGTTGATTGACGAGGTTAAGACGTAGACTTTAATTGACTAGGAGATATGGTTGATAGAATTTATCTTAATATTCAATATATAAATATATATTGTAGTTATTATTTTAATTCATTAATCAATCAAAATTTTTTATTCATAATTTTTTTATATTTATTGTAATTATGTTTTATTTAATTTGTTCTTAACTACTCTTTGGAGTAGTTAAAGAATGTATTGTTAAAGAATAAAGTTATTTATTCGTTGTAATCGATTGAAGTAAGGAAATCATTTGTTGAATTTATTTAACCAAATTCGCTGCTAACTTTTACATTTACATTCAAAATCAAATATTTTTAATAAATTTACTATTATAATTGTTCCACTGTATCGTTTTTTTTACATTATCACTGTATATCAATTAATTTCTATTAAAATATATAAATGTTATTTAATTATAACTACATTTTTTTTCTTTACATTGTTTGACTGATTTACACAAATTTTGCGATAAACGTTTTTATTTTAAATGAGAGTTTTAAATTAGGGGTTTTCCTAGAATAATTTTGTTGAAGTCAATTAGTAATACTAATTCAATGGGTTGGGCTTGGGCTTGGGCAGCCTTGTCAGTTGTCACCATATAACTTCCACTTGTGTAATTTTTCTTTTTTGAAAGGCTTTCAGTTGTAATTTTTTTAAATGGCCAAAATAAGTAATTACTTGAATTTAGATATGGTTCTTTAAATTCTTTGAATTATTCACTCACCTTCCTCCACTGGTGTAATTATTGTTGCTTTTGACCAAAAAGCATCTTAATGTTGTTGCTCACCATTATAACTCTTCATGCAACAATAAAATTCATATGTGATCACCATGATATAACCTAACAGAGAAGTATATTATTTTATACTTTGTAAAATTCTATATATATATATATATATATTTTATATGTAAGTATAAATATATTAGAATTAATAATATTTCAAAGATACAGTAAAATAGTATATTTAATACAAAAATTAACACATAATATATAAAACTTTAACATTACAGAATGTCAATGATTAATTATATTTGAAATATAAGAAATAGAAATAAAAGTGGATCAAATTAATAAACATTATTATGAAAATTAAAAACCAACCAATAATATATAAATGCAATATATTTTACTAATAATAAATAAATATTAAAATTTATGTACATTTTTTATGAATAAACAAAAATTAATGCATGTTAATTGGTTCAGTTTGATTATAAAATATAAAATCGATATTCAATTAGATATGTATAGTTTTTTTTTTAAAAAAAATTCAATTTTATGCAGTTTTTAGATTTTTTTAATCGGATATGAACATAGCCCCTATTCATTTGCCATTGTGTTTCTTTTTTAATCATAGAGTTGGATTTCGTATCCCCTAATTAACCCTATGCCCCTATTTAAAAAAACTAAATTGAAAATGTCTAAAATAGTCTTAACTAAATGTAAAAATTAAAAAGTGTCATCATACCTCCATAATTTTTATTTTCTAGAAAAGCAAGTTTTGCTCAAAAAAATTTTTTACTGGATATTTCATTTTCAATACATTTCCAAATTTTCGATAGACATTTTTAATATCGAAAATTTTATTTTTAAACTTTTCGGGAGTTTTATCTGGAAATGTGAAATTTTTGGTTGTTTGTTTTAAATATCGAAAATTTCAAATTTTCGGGTAAAACTTCCGGAAATTTCAAAAATAAAATTTTCTGTAATAACTCATAACTGCCGGAAATTTTAAATTTATGAGAAATTCACCGAAAATTTCATTTTTCGTTAAATTTTCTAAACAATATTTTTTTTCTTTATATTTTTTTTCAGTGAGGACCAGAGCGAATAATTATAAGATACTCGATTTTGTCGGTCAATCTCTCTTGTCCATGATATGAGAACTTCTCGTGACTCAAAAATTTGATCAGTTGTGAATGTTCAGTCAAATCTATACACATAATGATTGTATTTTTTATATCTCTATTTGAAAAAAAACAAAGTTAAAAAATTCAAAAAAAAAAAAGGAAAAAATACATACCAAAATTTTGAAATTTTTGGTTGAGTAAAAGTAATTATCAGAAATTTCAAAAATTTAAAATTTCCAGTATTATAAAATTAACTAACAGAAATTTCAAGGCATAATTTTTTGGTAGTATAAATAATGTAGCGGAAATTTGTTGACGAAATTTTCGGTAGACAAATTGTAACACTGAAAATTTTAAAAATAAATTTTTCAATAGTTATTAATTGTGTACCGGATTTTTATGTGGGAAAATTTTACTTATCGGATCTTGAGGAAAAAAAATTTTACTTATTAGATATTTGGTTGAGTGGGTTATATTTTAGAATTTTTTTTTACCATTTACTAATTAAAAATTAAAAGAATAATTTTAAATGTTTAACTATTTAGGAAGTACAAGTCCAATTGGGGTACGAAATCTAACATTTTCATAATAGTATAAATTTAAAATATTCAATCCAAATATATATGGATCCACCATAAAAAGTCCAATACAAATAAAGCATACATGTCCAATATGAGGTCCAACTAGATAAAGATCCGACATAGCATCTCATTGTTTCTCACAAATTTTGATGAAATATGTTGCGCATGATTTATATTAACGTAAGATCATCAGTCTTTTTGGAGAAGAAAAAGCCTTTTGGATTGGAAATTGTACGAGGATTTGGAAGGAGGTGATTCCTTAAATATTCCTTTATGTCTCTTGGTAATCTGTCGCAACACAAACCTCAACATTACTTGATTAAAAAATACAACAACATTAACATCCACTTCCCAAGTTATCGCTAAAAAACAACAACCCATATTGCCTCTCGCTAAAAAATACACATATTGCCTCAACAACTATCTTAATACCTTCATCGCCACTCGAACTTTCCTTGTAAAATAATAATAATAATAATAATAATAATAATAATAATAATAATAATAATAATCTAAGAATATTTAAATTTAGTTTTTTTTTAAATATTCTAATACTTCAAATATATTAGTTTACTAAAAAAATTACTAGTAAAAAAAGAGTATTTAATATCAATAATATATTTAATTAGAACATCAAATATATTTTTTAAATGAAAGAAAACAAAATAGTATCTTGTTCCCCTACATGTAAAAATAGTATTAATACATGGCAACACAGTTGATAAATAGTACTCCATGAGTTCTAAAATGATTGAGTCATTAATTCATTTAGAACATTTTAGAATTGATGTACACAATTATTAAAGTTTTAGGTGTTACTTGGTCCTCCATCAAACTTTGTGGATTTTAAGTCATCAACTTAAAAATCAACCATCTTAGAATACCAAATCAAATCTCGAATAATCCCTCAAACTTATCAAAATATTCCCACTCTCCTAGTAATTACCCTCCTTTAATAGACACTCAAAGCTTACATTGCTACAATCTCTAAGTATTCTTATACTCTATACTTCCAATGCCACTTAGTAGTAACATTCGGTTCAATACATCAAGGCTTAACTCCTTGTGTTTATCCAGACATCACCAAAAATTCACCCTTATACGTCTATAGTTTCATCTAAAATCATTATCCATACTTACCATCTCCTAAACCATATAGAGATTTGTCACTTACCAACGAAATATATAGTCTCATTCCTATAATCGTCATGAGATTCATACTTAACAATCTAAGTCGCGAATCTAGTTTAACTTGAATGCTCACCTTACCCCTCAAGGTATCGACTATTCCTCAAAGCGTATTTTATCTAACTAATGTAGTATTTACCCCTAATGTGCAGTGCACCTTAACTTCAATACAAGTCTCTTTTGTTGGCACCTAAGCATCAAATGCTATTCCAAATGGAATCATTGTCTTCTCAATAATTCCATGGTGTTCACACCTCTTTGACAATTATCAAACTTCATCCAGTCTCATCCTGAAATCTACCTAGCGAACATCTAATACTCTTCTTAAAAAGCTCTCCACTTAGATCCTCACATGAAATTGCCTGTTCGTCTAATGTTAATCCATCCATACACATTGTCTTTGAGTTACCAACAACAACATAGCCTCGATGTCCTTGGAACCACTTCATAAATGTCATGTCGTCATGATTCACTTTAACCCTGCCTAACAATTCGTTTTTTCGAAGATGTTTTCCACTTCTTGAATCCATTGATCAACATTTTTTGAGTTCTCATCACCCTTTAACTTTAGAGGATGGTAATGATGAAAATCTTTTAATCCTCTTGACTCAATAACACGAATCTCTTTTTCCCTTTTCTCCAAATCCAGGAGAGTTTTTGTTGTTGTTTGTGCAACAATAGAAACATTCATGTTATTGATGACTTCAGCCATTTGATCATCCTTACTGACGTACACTCTTGCAGTGTCGTTCTTTCTTGGAGGCATTGTTTCCTCAAATCCAACATTAAGAAGAAATCTCAACAACCCTTAGAATAATTCCAAAAATAACTTCCAACTGCATCAATATATAACAACTACACTAGACCTGACAACTCAGACAACTTAACTCGACACATGATCAAATGACAACTCCCAACCTACAGGTCGACCATAATTTTACACCCCGACTTTTAACAGCGCGAGTGCATTTTTTTCCCCTGAAAACAAATTCATAAAACAAAGAAATAAAGAAAGATATACTTTTGAATAAAATATATTAGTCATATCACAACGAAAAAAGTCAACAATATTTACAAACAGCGGAAATAATTTTTGAAACAAAAATCCAATGTATTTAAATAGCAAAATACAATGGGGCTATAAGACCTATAAGACATAGCTCATACCCATGGGGTATTCTCGGAAGGCATCTGGATAAAAGCAATGCCCCAAGAATCTCTACTTTCTCCATGTCACATCAAAAAGTGGAACATGAACCCATCAAAAGAAAAGTCATTAGACAATTTAAGCATCGATACAGTCTTCCAAAATAAAATAAATACAACCACAAAAGAAAGATATCTAGTCCTTATACAACCACCTAATTTGATCATGCTACAAACACTATACAACCCGAGTGATCTTGACAGGGTATGTCTAACTATGTGGCCGTTTCCAGGGTACTAATAAGTAGGGCGATCTTGGTTTTCATTTGAGGGCAAAGCCCAGATTTCCATAATAATTGTAAAGGGTCACCTATCGAAATTAACAAATGTCACATAGCATTTAAATTTTAAATGCACAAAATAACCTTTCATCTTAGCATACTCATTGAAAGGGTTTTCATATGCCAAACATGCATAATTAAAGTTGAAAAATAAAGTTTTTAACAAAACTACAATGTCGTATTCGAATACAGTGCAAATTCATCAGTCAGTAGTAAAAATCATCCCTTCGTATTCAAATACAGTCTTGTCATATTCGAATACAGTCATTTCGTATTCGAATACAAGTGCAAAATCATCCTGTCGTATTCGAATACGATGTTAAAATTTAAACTACAACTGAACATTTTAAATATGTATTCAAGTACAAACACCTCGTATTCGAATACAACTGCGAAATAATGAAGATTTCACTTTCGAAAACATTTTGAAATCATTCAACACTTACAACACAAATTCAATCAATCACACTCATCAATTCCGACACAATCACAAACAACAACTGAGTATGTATATACAATCATTACAATATATCAAACATGACTCGTGTGCCAAACATCCTAATGCAATGCGTATATGCCAAAATGCATGATTCCGGAATTCCAACCAAAACCCTCATCAAAGGGAGTAAATCATAATCGTATAGTCTCTCACAGACCAGTACTAATTACCAATGTCCAATCTCTCATGGATTAGCATGATTTACTAGTGTGCAGTCGCTCACAGACCAACACGACATATAAGAGTGCAATTGCTCACAGACCAACATGATTTTCTAGAGTGCAATTGCTCACAGATCAGCACATTCTAGAGTGCAATCTCTCACAAATCAGCACGATGTGACAATCCTCGCAAGGATAAGATGAACCAATAATTTACATGACATCATCCTATGGTCCATCACGGTCACCACCTTCACTATGGCCACATCGTGGTCACCATGTACTATGAAATGCATGAGCATACTCTGACTCTTTTCATCACAATCATTAAATAAATGCAGCTATTAAAAGATTTCCCATTTTTAATACTCATTTAACACCAATAATTTTTCAGATACAACACAAAGCATATTCAAACATATTTATTCACACCAATTTCAATTTCCACAAACACACATAAATCACATCACCAAATTCAAGCCACACATAAATTAAATTAAATTCATTTTACACCAATTCACAAATAAATTCCTTCTCAAAAATTCATAATATTAATTATGAATACATCAATTTCACCAAACATGAATCACCACAATTTTCAAATATTAATCACTCATATTCAATCTCCAAAATTTTCAACGATAAATCACCAAATTCATTTCCACAATTTCAAACATAATCACACATAAATCACATAAATTTTTTAATTCCACAAAATCCACACATAAATTCAATCTCATCAAATCGCACATAAATCGGTTTTGAGGACACAATTATATTAAAAATTAATCCCATAAATTCACATATAGGGTCCTATGTACAATCTAGAAATTTGGAAGAAACCCTTACCTCTATTGTAGCTTTAACAACCGATTATGCCGCAATTAATTACGGTAAAGTTTTCGCTCGCATCGTTGTTTTGAAAATTAGCTCACTAGTCCCGAAGTGTGGCAAGGAACAACTTTCTCTTCTGTCACTTCTCGAAAGGGAGCTTAGATCTACAAGAGAAAAGAGGGTTTGTGTTCGTCGGTTTTGTAAACCACCAACACTTTTTCTTTGAAACTGAGAAAGAGAAAAAAAAGGAGAAGGCGAGGCACAACAGGGAAAAAAGTTTTTCTTTCTCATCCACCAACACTTTGGTTTCTTTTCTTGATGCAAAAGAAAGAAAAAGAAAAAGATAGAAGAAGGAAATTCGCAAGGCAGCAGGGCAATCTTTTCTTTCTGTTTCCTTTCTTTCTTTCCTCTCACATGAGCCTATATATATATATATATATAATTAAAATTAATCCAACAAATATATAAAAACTCTTACACGCATTACCTCACTTATTTCTCAATCTATTTTGATAAAAATATCTACTCTTGTCGCAACTCAATTGACAGATGAATTTTTCTGCAACAAGTGACATTTTTTTTTAATAAAAAAAAGGCTTAATTGCAGTTTTGGTCCCTCTATTTTAGCTGAATCGGGAAAGTAGTCCCCCCATTTTGTTTCTCCCTAATTTTGGTCCCCTAAGCAGAATTTTGGTCCAAAACTTCATGAAATTTCTTTTTTTTTTTTGCATTTATTTATGTCACACCATGCTTTAATATCTCATTTGCAACAATTGTACCGAAATATATGGTCATAAGTGGTGCAGTACGACTTTAAAAAAATGAAATTTCATCAAATTTTGGACCAAAATTCTGTTTGGGGGACCAAAACTGGGGGGACTAAAACTGCAATTAAGCCTAAAAAAAATCTGTCTAGTATTAAATTATTCGTAACATAATTAAATTAATCTTCTACAAATAATTTTAATCGAATTTCCAAAAATATATTTTTGGTATTTAACTCACTAAATACCAAAAATTGGGCTAAAAGCCTAAGAAATTCAACACAAAATACCTTAAAATCGCATAAATTAGAATTTAGAAAATTAAGGGTCTTATATGACAGATTCAACAACGTACAGGCAAATCCTTTAACAGGTTGCTTCATTGTCGTGTCCATCTGTCTCGTTCACATACCGCCATGTTACATTTTTTTTATACAAAAACCAACATTTTTTCTTTACTTTAAAACACAAATAGAGGATATAATCAATGAACAATTATTATTATCATCATCATTATTATTATTATTATTACTATTAGTATTACGTTTTTATTTTTATTCTTCCCAAGAACTACAAGTGTTTTGATTTTTCTATTGCACCTAGGGATACATAGGAGCAACATTTTCCATTGTCAAACCAAATTATTAAAAAAATATTTTTCCTTCTTTTATTAATGTATATTTTTTATTATTCATTTTAGGGTATAGATAAATAAATAAATAAATAGTTTGTATATAATTAATTATATGGTAGTTGTTTTAACGGACGTTGTAGGGTGGTAATACTTTCCCTACTCATAATCGACTCTAAAATCCGAATTTTTGGTTCAAAGAACTTTAGTTTAGGTTTTATCTAATTTTACCATTTTAAAAAATAAAATTGGTGGCGACAGTTAGCGACTTCACTGGAGAAGTTTGAGAGTCAAACCCAATCTAATTAATTATATATAATTATTTTATTATGTATTATTTTATTTATATTACCCCTATTGTTTTATTTGTTTTGTTATATAGTGAATATAATTATAGCGTCTTGTTAATTTATTTTTCTTTATTTTTTTTTATTTATTTTTTCTATATACTACCCTAACACGACTCACACCCTTATGAGTGAGATCTATACCCAGGCTGAGTGCAAACCTAAGATAAGTTAGAGATTCTGTAATGATAATCTTCTGCATGTACATCCTTTTTGGTTGTCATGAAAGTCTCACCTAGAGTTGACATTTTCTAGAATATTTCCATTTTAATAGTTTACCTATTAATTGATTTAATATTTTAAAATTGAGTTGTGTGCTCTATGAGCCAATTTAGAACTATAGAACCACCCATAGTAAAGGTTCACAATAAAAGACCATCAAATAAGAAAAGAACCATGTAGAGCACATGTATATATGAAAAAGAAAAAAAAAACCTACCCTATCTATATCTCATATTCATCATAATGCATTTCATAATCATGCATGTTTCAACTTTTATTTTATTTTACAACATGTTATTTTTCTTTTTCTCCTCAATTTTTAAGAAAAAATTAATTGCATATTAGAAGGTAGTAAAATGTTTCAGTTAAATGCATACCCATTGCATTCACTTTTTTTACATTCTCATAACATTTTCCTTCAAGAAAAAAAATGGCAAAAAAAAAGCAAAAAAAGAGTATCATGACACCATTACCGAACATGTTTTCGGGCTAAAATCATAGATGAATTGAAGCATATAAAGATTATCTGAATCAACTAAAAGACTCTATGGCTAAAAATTTGGAAATCTTGCAAACACTTGATACTTGAAATCATGGGAATATTTCTTGAAAAAAAATATATCATGAAGAACTCATGTTTACCCCTCTTGATTTCATAAGTTTAACAATATTTACCTTTTAGTCTATTTTTTGGTCTACCTTAAGTCATTTGATCACAAGACTTGAACTTGATACTAATGAGATTCAACTTTATCCTCCACCCCCTATTTTTGGGTCATGGACATACTTTTTGACTTTTTGCCACAGGTGAACCTCTAGAAGTTGTGTCGTTTATGTTGAACTTTCATCACCATCGCTTATTACTTTGATGCTATGAAAAAATTCATCAATCTAAAGAAAAATATCAAATCTTGTATGAACTTTTAAGGACAATTAAAAAAAAACCTCGACTAAATCTTATGTTGAAGACATTGACGATGCTGCATATAGTTTCTGAGTTTATCCGAGGGGCAAAGTCAATAATGAAGATATTATCATGTTCTCTCATGAATTTTCATTTGATTCTGAAGCACCGATAATATTGCTAAGTATAAAGTCTTAAGATCCTTTATTTTATTCACACACTCTTGTTTCCTTAATATTATGAATATCAATACATGCATTTTGTTGTCTCTTCCTTTCTACCCCTTATATATTTAACCATTTCTTACCCAACATTATATGTCTTTATCTTATTCTAATCATGTACCATACATATTTCGAAGTAGTTCACTCATAAATAAATTTTCTAAGATTTCATCATATAATTTCAGTCATGCTATTAATTCCACTAAAGGGTATGAAAATGATAAAAATAAAACCCCTTATTTGGATGGACTTCAACATATTGGGACATGGATTTAATGTCATGTTAATCCCTTAGAAATGTCGTTTTATCTTTATCATTATCTAATTGTACTTTGAATATACCAATCACATGGAGGAATTTGAAGTTTGCACCATGACTGTTCCAGCCACCTACAAATCAAAAGTGAAATGTTGAAAGCATATGGGAATTTGACATAATCATCAACCAGTTGAATCAAGAATGTAAAATTTGAGATAAGAAGATGATAATTTATATGTACATATTAGACAAATGTCTAAAAATTTGAAGTCATATTCTATCACGTCCCTCAACAATATAATCATTATGCTGGTGTTTTAGCTGTTTTATCTTCAATGTTCAAAATAAGTAATGATGAAGAATAGTCACTCATAAGAATGAAAGTCAGGACCATCCTGCTTACTATCAAAAGTAGAAGAAAAGCTAAATAGAAAATTCTCTTGCCAAATATTATCTCGTAACAATGGAACACCATCACTGAGAATCATATTATAATTGGGGAGACACCCTTTTTATTTTTTTATTATATAGAATAAAGGCAATATGACACATTCAAACAAAAAATCCCCTTATCAAGAGTAATGATTTGTGTTGACCAACTGAATTAAATAAAAGAAAAATGTTGATTGTATCATGTCAAAGACAATTATTTCAAACGATCTTAAAAGAAGAACATATGAACTTTGGAGCTTCAAAATAAAGAATTAGCACTCAAGAAGATTTCACATATCTAAATGGACTAGCAAGATAAGTAAACTCCCAACTATATGAGCCCCCAATACAATAAAAAAAAATACATTCAAGTGTGGCTATGATCCACACCAATATGAATCGAGGAGACTTATCACTACTTGCACACATTGGTGATTCAAAAGTGTTACATCTAAATCAAGACCCGCTAGGTTGAAAATCCAAAAGGACGGCCTAGGCAAAAATTAGGGTGCAAAATCATCATCATCATCATCATCATTATAATAATAATAATAATAATAATAATAATAATAATAATAATAAATACCCAATAGGTAGAAAACCTGAAAGGGCGACCTAGGCTAAAATTAGGGTACAAAAAATGAATAAAAACTCGCTTGGTTGAAAATCCGAAAGGGCAACCTTGGCAAAAATGAAGGTGTAAAAATTAATGAAAACTTGGTAAGTTGAACGCCTAAAAGGGCGGCCAAGGCAAAAGTTAGAAGAAAGTCCATTAGGTTGAAAACCCGAAAGAGAAATCTAAGCAAAAATTAGGGCCACAAAAAAAATATAGAATGTAAAAAGATCACTAGTTTGAGAATCTAAAAAAGGATGACAAAAGAATATAGCTTACATACACACATCAAAGTCGAAGTTGAACATATTCCTAAAGGATGTGAATATAGATTGGGACAAATCATGTCTTCCAAAGTAGGTTAAAGATATGATTGAAATTGTGACATGAGTTAACTATTATAATTAAATAAGATAAAAATAAATAAACTATTAACATTTTATTTATTTATTTGAGTTTATTCATACTTTAAATCAACACATGGTCATGTTACTTAGAGCATCTCCAACGGTGAATTCAAATGGGTTCGTTAAGTGAGATCCATCTTGCCACATCATCTTGAAACAACCCATTCATTTTTTACTCCAACGGTGAACTCACATGTTCATTAAATAGGGCCCACCACTAACAAATTATTTATTTATTATTATTCATAAATTAATACAAAAAAACAGTAACCATATCAAAGTACTGTTCCTTCGTGAGAGAACGGTGATGACAATTTGAACTCGTCAAAAACTGAAGGTTACGTAATTACACCTGGTGGACGAATTCATTTTAGCTACCGTTGGAGATGCTTTTAAATATATTGTGTATTTGTTTTTGCGAAGCCAAAACATGGGCGTGTCTTTATTTCAAAGTTACAGTTTGTAGTTTGTGTATTTTGACTTTGAAATGCACTCAAACTTACGAATTGAGAGACGGATTCAATGAAGAACGGTCAAACATCTATATATATAATTTAGGTTAAATACTAATTGTAATTCCTTAACTTAACTTCAGATAACGTTTGTCTTTTATTTTTTTTTCTTCTCGATTTAGTCTTTTATTTTAATTTTAAGTGACAGTTTGATTTTTTATATTTTAAAATGTCAACGATGTTATCCTTATTTTTTGCAAAAATTCATCAAAAATTTCAAACAAAACCCATAAAATTAATTATCATCCTCAATATAATACAATTTCATCAAATTCAAAACTTAAATACTTAAATAAAGTCATATTTTCATCTCTGTCAATGTCAAATAAAGAATGACAAATATGAGTTTATTTGAAGATTTGAGTTACGAATTTGATGAAATTTGTTTTATATTAAAAAAATATAATTAATTTTATGACTTGTGTTTAAAATTTTGATGAAATTTTGAATTTTTGTAAAAAAAAGATAATATTGTTGACATTTTAAAACATAAAAAATTAAATTATCAACTAGAATTAAAATAAAGGACCAAATCGGAAAA
>JBBPBT010001178.1:7099191-7109978 GCA_037974875.1 Cicer bijugum | reverse complement strand
TTTTGAAATTGTGATTATATATATATATATATATATATTATGATTTAGTCATTGACATAAAATATTATTGTTATATTTATTTATTTTATATTTTTATCTATTTTTTAATATGATGGTATTATTATAATATGAATATTCTGAGAAATAAATATAATTGTATGGATTATTTTGAATGTGAAAGTTTCAGTCATTAGTAATATGTTTTTATATACTGATTATTTTAATTATTCTAATTTATAAAATACTAGTAATGTTTGGAAAACTAAATGGTGTTTGGAGGAATATTAAAAAAAGAGATTAAATAATTATTAGTTTATTTTAATAAAATAAAAATAATAATAGTAAAATATAAATAAAACAAACCAAAGGGAATTGGAATTGGAAGGGCAGCCGTAAAACCAAAGAGCAAATACAACAATAACCCTATCGTTTGACACCGGTGATATTCCAGAAAATTTTCTCCATTTTCGCCAAAATTTGAGTATGTTATTTTATTCATTTAACTCGTCAATTAAACATAATTTCCCAAATTTTTAACAACCCCAATTTTTTCCTAAAATACACGACTTCTTCGTTTATAGAATTCGTTATTTTGCATTGTTCTCCTTCACCGCAAGTCCGATTTGAGTGAAACCAACTCCAAAATGACCGTGTGAAAAGTGGCTATATTATTCACTAATTGGTTTTCTGATTTATGGTAATTTTCTTTGACCGATTTTCGAATTTAGTTTTTTAGAATATCTCCTCATAATTTATTTTTGACGTTTACCCATAAATTGTCGAGTTAGATCGATTGAAGGACAAAGAGTCAATGAACAAAGGTTGTTTGCTCGTGGAATCGTATTCATGTGTGAAAGCGTCAAAATAAAGTAAGGGGTAAGAGAGCGTTTGAATTCATGAGTATAATATATTGTGAGATGAACGGGAAAACCGTATTTCCCAACGATTCATCCGGAGCTTGCTACGTACGACAGTAGCCCTTTGAGAGATAAATTGATTAATTTGAAATATGAGAATTGTGAGATTAAAATGTGAAATAGAAATTTTTATAAGGTGTTGATTGATTTAATTTTCGATACTTGTGTGGTAGTTGATATTTGTTATTATTGTGATGTTGGATGTTGAATGAAATTATGTGTACATGTTTGTTTAGATGAAATTATGTGATGTGATAATAGAATATGGATTCATGATTTGATATATGCTTACGTGATGATAATGATGATTTTTGATTGATGATAGTGATGTTATAAAATTGTGATGAGTTTATATGATGATCATGATTATTTATGATTAATGATATTATAAAATTGTGATGAAAATATTGAAGTACCTGTACTTGATAAGATAGTGATGATTCTTAAATATGGTGCTCTTAATGGAGTAGTCTAAGCTAACGGGGAAGAAAATAAATATTTTGAATTGTGAAGTGAAGATTATTTTGTCATCATATAGGTAGGACCTGACAAGCCTAGTGATTCTGGGGAAGTACAACTGAATGAGCCTGATCGTGGCGGTCTGCTATCGAGCCTTAAGGCAAGATTGTTAGACCTTGGAGGTATTCCGGTGGGGAATTCCTAGGTGACTTGGAGGTAGCACTCCAAATGTCGGGAGCTACCATGCAACACACGTTTACCTCGACTGTCGCGTATATGTGTCTCGGGTTGAGTTGAGGGGATCTATGAGGACAGGGCCAATTTGAATTGTCCGTCCACCGTGATTGTGACATAGTATCATGACCTCCTAACCAAGTACTTCAGAGTTAGAATGGTACCACATTGTGAAGTAGAGTCTAAGCTCATGCATAACATTGCATTTCCTTCTGATTGTTTTGTTGTGATTGATGTGTTTCAAAGGTAATATTAATTAGATGATTTGACGCATATTATAATGAGATGATTATTTTACTTGAGTGACTTTGATGTTATAGTATGATACTATTTAATTAAATATTTTGATATATCATAAAGTGATTATGATACGGTTCTATTATGATTGTTTGTGTGTTCTTCTTACTCATATTATACTATTAACATGATTTCAAAACTTACCTCCTTCGTTGTTTGTGTTTGACTGGCTGGACCTTGCGTTTGCGAAATCGTAGTTATTACAGGTTAATGAGTCTTGAAGTTCAAGTTTGGGAGGAACCCCACTCTGATAGGTGATACTGGGAATAAGGGTTTTAATTTGTATTTTACTTATTTAATTTGAATCAAATTTTTGTATGAAAACCTTAGAAGTACAAGTAAGTTTTTAGAATTAAATCAAGTAATTATACTTAAATCAAGTTCATTGAGATTAAATTGTTTTATTTGAGTAATAAAATTTGAATTGTTGCATGTGTACTTTGAGAAACGTGATATCCTAAATTAGTTATAAATGTTTTTATCTTCTTGAAAATATAATTTTATTTATCTGCTGCAAGTTTTATAGGAATATGATATAAATTATTATATATATTATTTTGGGATTTAGGGTGTCACAACTTCTGATGGATCTTTGATTTATATATAAAGAGAAGCTTAAAATATTCAGTTTAATCTAAATATAGTCATTGGATAATCTTGCTAACCATCAATTGCTTTGTTTGAAACAATCTTCTTATGTGCAATTATGTCCAAAACGTTCTTCTTCAAACCCATAACATTCTTCTTTGACACTTTAAGGAAACTTGGGAGCTATGGCTGAATATGTTCATTCTGATATAGTTGAGTTAGAAGTATGTGTATATGTTATGTCAACAGTGTATTTTGCAATGCACTTGAGTGCTTGGTTCATTCTTCCAACTAATCAATCTGGAGATCAAAACTACATGAATTTTTTTTGAAAGTCAACCTTTACTATTTGACTTCTTAAGGCTTGTTTAATTTTGGATGGCCCATGCATGTATTATATCAATCCAAGACAAGTTTTTTGTGATTCCAAAACTAATTCATTTGTCTCTTGTCTTTTAATGAGATAACTAGAATGAACTAGAATGTTCTATAATCATTATGTCAATAATTTAATTTTGACATTCCTTTGAGGAATCTTCCAAATCATTTCATACTTCATAAAAGTGTATTTTTGTCTTAATGTGTATGTGATGGGTCCAAATTTGATGATGAAATCAATTTTGATTGCTTGAAAAATGACCATGTGATCTTGCATGAATATGCATACTTCAACGTATCATGAACTAACTTGTTTTTTATTTTTTATTTTTGTCTAAATCAATACATTTTAAAACACAAGTTAATAATTTATAAGATTACAATCATAATTAGATATTTTATTATCTTCAAAACATTAATTTAGGGATTTTGTCTAAACAATCCTAATCTTTCTTCAAATGATGATTTTATTTTTTACGATTCAAGTGACTATATTGTTGGTTGCTTCTAAGATTATTTGGGTGTTTCTACATTATTTCACGTTGAACTCTCTGTTGTTATGTATGCTATTGAGATCACACACTCTAAAAATTGGTTTTGCCTCTAGATAGAGTGTGACTCTTTATTGATCGTCCAATATTTTAATAATTCAAGTCTTGTGTCTTGGAAATTCAAGAGTAGTGTTGAGACAAAATCAATTAATTAGATGTTTTATGATAACAAATTTTAGTTAATTAAATATCTAATTAATTCTGATTTTTATTAAGTGATCTAATATGTATCTTGGATACATTAATCATAAAACAAGTTTTTAATAAGGCATAAATAAGTTTTTGATACATACTCATATACAAGCACAATCATCATCATCGAAACTGAAGGTGTTCATCATGAGTCTCCTTACTTGAAAATTAGAGGATCATCATCGAAACTGAAGGTGTTCATCATGAGTCTCCTTACTTGAAAATTAGAGGATATTTATTGACGACACTTAGACATAAATTGAAAAATGAATATTACTTTCATTGTTCAAACAAAAATAAAGTGTGTCTTAGTACAAAATACTATTATGTCATATGACACAAAGAACAAAAGAAATGTCGTGAAAACGACAAACTGACATTATTTTCTATTCACATGTGCAAAGACAAATTCACGTTTTATGAAGATTTGATTTTGTTTCCCATTCATGCTGATGCATGTCCATCAGATTTGAGAACATTAGACAAAATTAGGTTGATAAGAAAATATTATGCACTACAAGTATGAATGACAATTCTTTGCAAGCCATTACATCCTATTTTACAGCTAATTATAGGTTATCACAAGTTGTCAAGAGAATGATCGATGCGTATGTCTTTATAAAAGCAGAGAATGATCATTAACATCCTAAAAAAAGAGGATTATTGCTCAAAATGAAGATGATGCTTATTTAGATTGCAGATGACGTTTAGGCAACTTACTCAAACATCTTAGGACATGTGTCCAACACTTATATGTGTCCTTTACAACAACTAAGATCCTTCCCAAGTCTATAAATAGAAGGTACTTCAAACTGCAATCTTCAAGAGATTACAGTCAATCATCAATTTTCTTAAGTGCAAAGCTATCAAGTTCTCTTCAATTATTAAACAACACATGATTGCTCTTTGTCATAGATTTTATGATCAAAACATTTGAGTTTGTTCTTAGTTCCACTTATATCAATAGTGTTGTAATCACATCAATACAATCATCATTATCATTTTATCGTAAATGTCATCAAATTTGTCTAGTTGAGAGAAAACATGAGTAATTTATATAAGACTATCAAGGCCAAGAAATTATAGGTGTATATCCAAGTTTGACTAGTGGAGGAAATTTAAATTGAGAGGTTACTTACTAGTGAAAATCACACAAGTTTGTGCCACATGTTTTTTGCGAGAGACCAAAATGTCCTTTCACTCTTAAATTAAAAAGCGTTGAAAACTATACAAATTCAAATTCGTTAAAACTAAAAATAATAATATGTGAACAAACTCACAACATATAAATAAATATTATAAAATCATAAAATATCTATAAATATGACAAAATCAATAAATGAAAAATACAACAATATTTAAATCACCAAATTACAACAAATGAGATAGACAAATTTCACATTTTTTCTATCAAAATTTTCATCACCAAATTATTTTTCTTTTAGTGATAAATTTTTTTCATGTAAACTACACCAATATTTCGATCCACAGTAGATTCATCATCTCATTTTTGAATGCACTCTCACTATAATTTTAAACAACTAGAAAAATTAAAGGTCCCAATATGTTGAATTGGCCACAATCCAAGTGCAATTTGAGCCACAAAATAATCTTACTCACACCCTTTGTTAATAAAATTTGGATTTTCTAAAATAATTAAAGTGAAAAAACTAAAAACTCTTATTTTAACAAATTTTGCAACCAAAACGATTCCTTTTGGTACTTTGGCAAGAACCTCATAGATACCATATATATAGATATAGTGGGTATGTATAGTTTCTCCATCTTAATTTGTCATGTATTTTGTTTTCTTTATCTTTATTAGTAGGCACATGTTCATTGAGACAGTATAATGCAAGCTTCCCATTTGCTTTAATGAGTAATCCAAGAGGATGAAGTGTTACCTCTAAACTTATATGTGAAAATTCAGTATTGAATTGGCCGGATTCAAACACACACTACCATAGCTACAACTACATGTATAACCAGGGACATGCCTTCGAACTCGAAATTTCTCAATTCTTCACATGTAAGGTATGTTAGTCTAGCGACTTTGCAACTGCAATTTTTCTTTTAAAAATTTCTCTTTCTTCTTGATAATAAAAGAGGGGTAAACATTTTTTAGATTGAATCCATCCCTTTATATTATTTTTACTCTTAAATAAATAATTTTCACATAAATCTATTTTTATGTGTTTTTTTATTTACTCGTCAATTAAGTGTGACTTTGTTTGATTTTTATGTCTTGTTGCAGTGTTTATTTTATTTACATTAATAGATTAACTTTGATTCAAATCAGACAAATTCAATCAAATTATTTCAAATGTCGTAAATTGTAGATCCAGAGATATGGACGTTCCAATATCTTTAATTTTGCTAAATGTATAGACATTTTGTTGTTTTATACTATTAACTTGTGTGTTGTGAGTTTATTTGAAGATTCATCTTTTTTTCGTTTTTAATAAAATTGTATTTGTGTTGTTCTCAAACAATGTTCTCTGTTAATATGAAGGAATAAATATTATATTTAAGTAAAAAAAATATATCTCAGATATTTAGACTCTAGTTACTAGACTATTTGAAAAAAAAAATAACACAATATTCTTAATATTTTTTTTCGTTGAAATTTAAACAAACTTTATTAAATTGTGTGAGCCGGAATACAATAGTGAGTCCCATCTATATTCAATTGATACAAAAATGAGTGTTATTATAAGAAGAATTTTATTTTTGTAACCGTTATTATTACTCATATATTTACCCATTTTGTCGATAGTTAAATTTTGGTTTAGTTGTAATTTTAGTTCCTCTATTTTTATCAATTCATGAAAATGATTTTCTATTTTAAAAATCGACAATTTTGATCCATCGTTTGAATTTTTTAACTAATAAATAATGACGTGAAATGTTTTAAATAACGTGACGGATGATACGATAATGTAAAATAATTAACACTCATAAAATTGGAATAAAACTCAGTAAAAACTTAGTTTTCAACTTCAGAAGTTTTTCATATTTTTAATTTAATTTAATTAATGATATATAAATAATTAATTCATCTAGTGATTCTATATTATAGAATTGTATGTCACATAATAAAACATATTTCAATTTTGTATCTTTTAGTTCAAAAATGTGAGAGAGGGACTAAAACTACAATCAAACCTTAAATTTTTTGAGAACTTTATTAGACCACTTTTAATAAAGTCTTGCTCTCCTTTCAACTAATATTTTTCCATCACATCCCTCTTTCATTTGAACTAATAAAATATTGGAGAGTCTCTTTCTAACTAATATTTTTTTTACTTATATATATAATAATATTTTAAAGTTTAAGTTGTCTTTGAAATCTATTAAAAATATAATTGTGTTGTACTTTAGTCGTAGTTCAACTGACAAATATTAATATCGTTAAGTTGCAGTTGTATGTAAGTTTATGATAGTATTTACCATTCATTTTACATATCCAATATATATAGAGCATATCAAATGAGAGAAGTTTTACGATGAGAGAATGAGAGAATTAAATCTTGAACATATATGAATGATAATTGTTTATGAATGAAGGTGCCCTGTTGAATTGAGCTTCTATGTTGAATCGATGTTGCCGTATCATACGGCAACTGCTTCTGCGTTGATGACTTCAAAGTTAGTTGTTTATGAACGCAAATACGGTTGGCTTCCTGAAGGTACTGTCTTTGCTACTACTACATCAATGAAATTATAATTTGTTAATAAAATTTTCAATTTTATTAGTTTTTTCATTTTAATGCGTTTTTGTTTTAGTGGCCTTTTTAGCTTTGTTTGGGAATAAATTGAAAGCAAAATATAAGTATTGTAATTGTTTTTAATTCTTTATATCTTGCAAAAGGCATGTGAAATATCTTTATTTTCTCCATCCCGTGTTTGCTTGTTTGGAGTTTACTGAGATGTTTGAAGAAAAGAGGGTTTCCGAAGGTATTTTACAACTAATTAGGACTAAAAAGAGTATTATGTTATGCGGTATTGTAGTCCGATTCTATGGGTCACCTGTGATAATTATTTTTGGCCTGACAGTTGGGTTTTACTTTTGAATTAGGTAGCTAAATATCTGTAGGATTCCTTGTGTTCTTTCTTCAATTTAAATTTGCGGGTAAGTTGGTGTCTTTTTTTAATTACTATGTTAAACACTTAAACTTAATGGAGTCTTGTTGGTGTTGATATGCAATGTGTTCAAAATATATATGAAATATCATTATCCTTATTTTTGGGAAAAAGGTGGTTCATATACTTAATAGTAGAATGTATCTTTCGATTACTATTAATCTTGTTGCAAAGATTGATGGATTAAGTTATTCCCTGAGTCTTCTGTTTTCCTTGCTCTCAAACAACTAAATCTTTTAGTGAAGCCATACATGCTCCTTTTGTTTGTAGGCAAGGAGAAGACTATTTAAAGATCAAGAAGCAAGGTTGGGATGACATGGACCTCTTATGATGTTGGGCTTTAACCAAAAATAATATCTGATTAAGAAAAATTTTATTTCATGTGTTTGTTATGTTTGATTCTTTGAAATATTATATGCATCTGTTTGTGTGACTTAGCTGCTGAAATTCTGCCATTAAGTCCTTAACTGATTCAATTTATAGGACCAATTGATAATAAAGCTACATACTGATCTCTTTTGCTTAATCAGATTGCAACGATGATGTGTGATAAGTATTCTGAAGATCGAAGTAATCTTTTATGTATAATCTGCTTCGTGAGACAGTGTCTTGTCTGAGCCATTGGCGGGTCAAATTGAGTCCCAAAGGCTGAAAGGAACTTTAAAAAGCTAGACCACTTGTAACTATGTTATTTCTTCTTTAGATTTATAAAAAAACCTACTATTTGACCCACCAGGATTGTAGTGTCTAAAGTCAAATAAGTTGAAATTGTATTGCACAATGTTGGACAAGTTTTCTTGGCCATATTGCACAATGTTGGACAATTGTGTTGTACAATGGTAACTCTTTTTTCAGGAAATGTACCAAACTCTAATGTTTGAGAAACAATCTCATAATGGCGAGGGTAGTAGCCAACTGTCTGATAATAGTATATACATGGAAGTTGTTGGAGGCATTAACAAGAAAGGATACATATTTGGATTAGGATCTCAAGCTGCAACAATCAAAGCATTCATAAAATCATCGTCTATAGTTTGTGATGTATCATCAGAAAAAGTTGCTGCTATGGAAGCTAAGTTTGAAGCTTTAACGATTGAACTTGAACAAAACAATCTTGAACAAGAAATTATTAAAAAAAGATGGCGCATTGGGAGCAGATGTTTGAGAGTATTATGCCTCACTGTAATCAAAATTCTACACTTCAACCGGAAGGAGAAGGTGATAATGGAAATGAAGATATGGGTGATGATATGGATGATAACCTTATGCACTGATTACTTCCATTTAGATATTTGGTTAAATCAAATATTATTTGTTATGTTTTGAACAAATTGAAAGATTGATTGCATATGGTGTATTGTTAATGTTTTTTGTGTGAAAGAGTTATATGAACTTTTATGATATTGTGGTTAAATTGGTGTTGATCTAAATATAATTTTTGTGAGAATCTAGTGTCATATATATATATATATGGAATTTAATATTTAAAAATTGATACTTAAATATTCTGGTAGAAAATAATTATAGATTTTTGGGAGATTAATAAAAAAAATTGAAATATATTGGAGACAGAATATACATTTGTCTCCATAGAGACGGAATGCGATAAGCTAGAGACGAACTAAATTAAATTTTATTGGAGACGGTAATGATATATCCCTCTCTGATAGAGACGGACATACTCCGTCTTTGATTAGAGACCGATGATAAAAATTCGTCTCTAACATCTTAAAGATGCGAAAACCAACTACGGAAACATGTCCATCTCCAAATCCGTCTCTATATTGTTTAGCGACGGATTTTGTTAAATTTAGAGACAAATTATATCCGTCTTCATTTTTGTTTTTTCTAGTAGTGTTAAGTGACACATATAATCACTTAAAAAAAATCATGTGACATACTATAACCTGAATATGGTTAATAATAACTCAATATTAACTTGAATTTCGTTAATCCAACCGTTAATTATTGACATAATATATTATAAATAAAATACACAAAGTTTTATATAAGTCTAAAATTTGTAACTATATAATCTATAATCATCGATATTTACTTATATTTTTTAAAAGTTTATTTAAAATTATTTAATAAATTATTAAGTTGTGTTAAAATTTTATAAAAATTTGTGAAATTAATCATAAAAACTCTTAATTTGACGGTTGAATTGATGAAATTTATCATTAATATTAAATTATTAAATGAAATAACTTATCACATAGTTATTCATGAAGTTAACCAATCTCCATCCATATATAGGAATTGTTTTTTCTTTGACTAAAAAATATAGAAAATGTTTAATCATTTAAGATCCTGCAAATTAAGTTGTTCGGTTGATAAGAATTGAAGTAGGATATCATCAATAAAAAGAAATTGATGAGACGCATATTCCATTGGATATACCTACTTGTTTACATACCAATACCATTAATTAATAAATTATATAGATTAACTTCAAGACATGGGCCATAGAAAAAAAATTAATTCAATAATTATATAAAAACCTTAAGATAATGAAGGACGTGTTCATGAATACTTGCAATAGACGATAACTTAATTCTATATAAAGAAACTTGTTTGATATATTGTGGTTGCTTAAATGCTATACAAAGATATCAGCTTGGTGTGGTTCGTATATTCCACCAGTAGTCAATTGATGGAAGAAAACAAGTGCATCATTTTATTAAAATTCTTTTATATAAAATAATTTCGAATAAGTTATAATATATTGTGATTTGGTTGGATAGTCATCGATACAAAATTTATTATATATATTTAAAACAGACTTTCGATGTCACTTTAATATATTTTGCTACTTCATTATATTTTGGCACTTCATTGTATTTTATCCACATCAGTCAAAATCTATTTGATAATATTATTTATATAATAAATTTATAAATTATAAAATTATTTTATAATTATTTATAATAAATTTATAATTTATAAATTATTTTATAATTCAATAATAAATTATAATTTACATTTTTATCAAATTATTTTATAAGCTATTTTATAATAAATTTAT
>JBBPBT010001178.1:7070573-7095029 GCA_037974875.1 Cicer bijugum | reverse complement strand
AAAGACGGAAAAATAATAAAAATGTGCTTAGTTTTAAGAGAAGAAATGCTTGTTATAGATATATAGAACTATATCATTATATGTATCTAAAATGTAGAGTAGATCTTTATTTATATTCTAATTCAGTGTCTTCATATTTTAAAATTGTTTTAATTTTTTAAGACTATTAAAATATATTAATGTATTAATCTAACTAAACATTCATTCTATAATTCATTTATCATACTATTACATATTTGATTATAGATGTATAAATATATTTAATATTTTTAGTGGATAACATTGGGATGTTTGTATAAGAAAATTGTAAAATTCTACTAATCTCACAATTATTAAAATGATTTTTCATTCTCCAAATTTAAAAAAGAAATACTTTTAGTGGAGCAATATTTAATTTTTAGTAAAAAAAAATCTTATTATTCAATAACTTATAACAAAAATAAATAATTTTATTGGGGCAGCTACCTCCAACGAACACCAAGTGGAACTCCTAGATTGTTGCATATTGGGTGCAGAAATATAGAAAAAGACCAATATTCTTTAGGCCTTGCCTTTGTTATTAGTATGGGCTGGCGTGATGGGCCATAGGCTAAGAAATTTTTACTCCACACCCCCATATAAATTGTCCTCGTTTATATATAGTAAAACATCAAAAAATATTTTATTTCTCATTTCATTTTTTTCGGTACACAATATTCATTTCGGAAAACTTTGATCAAGGTTTTCAGTACAAAAGACTCTTCTAGAAATCTTTTTGAACTTCTCCGGTACATAGCCTTCTTCCAGAAATCTTTTTTGAACATCTCTAGTACAAAAGGATATTCTGGGAAACTTGAGATTTAACATTTCCAGTAGTTACCGGAGAACTTGAACCTCAAGTTCCCCGGAAGTTACATTGTTTTTTTTAATTAATTATAATTTTATAACTAATTGTGATTTATTTCTTTTTTCTTTTTAATTTTTCTATGGGGGCATGAGGAAGAGACGACAAAATCATACGAATTACACTTGACACTGATACTTCTACATCATCTGCGATGAATCCTCTAGAAAGGATTCGACAGAAAACTTCACGAAGAAGAAGACAAATGATAATTGAACACGATGACGAGGGAGATCATGATCATGGATTTCTTCCATATGTGACTATCTATCAACGAGAGGAGCCTCCTATAGTGCATGAGGAGGAGGAGGTACATGAGCAGGTGAATGTACATGAGCATATGGATGTACATGAGCAAGAGGAGGCTGCACTTGCTCATGAGGGAGAACATATAGAGGAGGGGCATGATGGAGCTCAGAGATCTCGTGAGATCACACGGTATCTTGGAGGTCCTTATGATTTATCCATCCTTACACGATACTGTCATCATGTTTCAGTTAGACTGTGGTTTGGTGAGATATGTTAAATTAATTATTATTTATAATGGATTAAAAATATTTAAATTAGTAATTATTTTTTTGTATATATTTAATTTTAATGTCATATATTTTCTTTGTATACAAGAGCGACCATTGCTGAAAATTGTTGCGCATGAAAAGTAAATTCAACAATTTACTCCATCGGTACTCCTGTGACCCATAGAGAACTGGATGAATTTGTCATAATTGAACCCATTACAATGAGGTAGTTTGAAGATGATCGACAACAACTTGATTTCCGGGTTTGTGGAAATATGGCATTCTGAGTCATCGCCATTTCACATGCCATTTGGTGAAATGAAGATTACTTTGGATGATGTTGTCAATCTTCAGGAATTTCCTATTAGGGGTGTGTTTTACAGTCCACTCGATGTAGATAGAGTAATGGCATGCAATCTTGCCATTACTTTATTAGGAGTGATCGCATAAGAGATATTGGAGGAGACCAAAAAGACTAGAGGTGCGCACTATAGACTGGATTGGTTGAAATAGGTCTTCAGAAAGCAATGTACAACAGAGAGATTTTATGATAAGAGTACTATTTTCGATGATAAGAGTCATACTCTAGTTGATGCGAAGTACCTTCCTTTATTTAGATTTCTCATTCCTTTCTTTCCCATCTATATATCTGATCTTCTAATATTAATAATAACTTTGTTTTTTATACAGATTTCTTTTGTCCAAATATCTAAAATAAAGTAAATTATAATTAATCACAATAATATATTTTTTACAATATTAATATCAATTATAATTATTCATACCTGATGAGTTCAAAAATATTTATAGTATCGACGCATGTTTTATCTATTAATAGTAGTGGTTTATCCATATATGTTAACATTTTAAAAAATTAATAAAATTCAAAAAACTTAAAAATAAATAAATAAATAGGTGTGTATCAGAAAACTAGTAAATGATGTTTTCCAGAACCAACTTTTGTATTGGAGAATTTGCGAGTGAAATTTTCTGGTACATAGTTTTTCCTTTTTGTACCGAAAATTTTTGTTTCAAGCTTTTCGGTATTAACCTTCTGTATCGGAAAATATTTTTCAAGAAATCCAGAATGTGACTGTGTATCGGAAATCTTCTAAAATGTTTTTCAGAAGGTATCGAAAAACTTGGACCTACCGAGAATCTTTTTTATGGCTCAGGAAATGATGAAATGGTGAAGAAAAAAAAAAACTCTAAATTTTGTGAAATAGTTAAAAAAAATTTGATCATAATTTTGATATTTTGAAAAAATTATGGGAGTACAGGGTAAATTTTTCATAGGCTAACATAAATTCATAAATAAATTTGATGTTGAATTTCTTATAAATAATTTAATAGTTTAAATTGAAGAAAACAAATATTACTACATATTATATATTTTATAATAGAAAAATTTAACTCCTTAAAGTATTGTCAAATGTTACTTTTTTTTAATAATTGTTCATTTTATTTTTCTTATTATAGTTTTAATTTATATTTTACAAAAGCATTGTCGATTTTAAATGTTCTCGAAAGTAAAGGGAATTTTTCACAAAAGTTTGTCGTTGAGTATTAATGTTAACACTTCTTGGTTCCAAGAAGCATAACTCTAAGAACTTGGTTTTTTAGAATCAAGTAGTTGATAGGATTTAGAAACCTTTGTTTGAATGGAATAGTCGTAATCTTTCTTTAGGTGGTCGTCTGTTTTTCTTGAAAGTTGTCCTATCTAAATTACCAATGTAGTTTATTTTTTTTCTTCATGGTTTCAACAAGTGCCATTTTAAAAATTGGGTCTTTATTTAAATCCTTTTTTTGGGATGGGAGTGATGTGGCCCATAAGATTCACTTGGTGATGTCGTGGCCTAAAATTTTGAGTGTTTCTCGATGTCAATGGAGTTGCCACCAAAATTTATTTTAAAATAGAAAATATATTGGGAAACCCTTTAAAAATAGAAAAAAAATGGTATTTGAAACTAAATTTGAGTTCGAGAGTCAATTATGCGTAGGGAATGTATTAGCACCCTACGACATCGGTTAAAAACGGTTACCTATAATTAATTGTGCCAGATTAATTTTAACTTAAGTATATTTATTTTTCTTTATTATTAAATATAAATAACAATTATTACTATTTTTAAAATATGATTTTGAAATAAATATGTACTTAACAAATAAAGGACAAAAAAATGAAATTTTATTTATGTGCTTGACAAGAATGTGATCTTGCTCCTACGTATCTCCCGGTGCGATGGAGAAATCAAAGCTACGTAGTTTTTTGTTAGAAAATGTGGTTGTGTTGGTTCTAAAAAAAATGAGTTGATTTTATTTGAAAAATTAATTTTTTTTTAAAAATAAAAAAAATAGATAAACAAATAAGTTTTAAGACTATCAAATTGTTCAACTTGAGTCTTAAAAGATCTCAGAGACTAAAAACATGTCACATCTAGTTAATCCGTTTAAGAATAATTTTATTATTTTTGTTATAAAAATGAGCTTTTAAAATCTTCAAGTTTTTCAACTTGTGTAATAACTACTCAAAGATTAAAAAGATGTCACATCTAATTAATCACTTGAAAATAATTTTTATATAATTATTTAAGAAAAATAAAAAAATTAGAGTTAAAAAGGTTAAATTATCATAATATATATATATATAATGTATTTTAAAATAATATTTTATTGGTTTTACCTTTTTTAAATAAATAATTTAACAAGTCAAAATCATTTCAGCAACTAGTACACATACTTGCAGACATTTCCAGTACAGCATAGCCGCGTGCTTTCAAAAGCTATGAATCCTGCATGTCATACTTCCAAACCAGCTAAGTTCAAAGTAGCCATGATTTCAAAACAACTTAGCCTTCATAATTTTTCAATACAAAACAGCAAAAACAATTTGGCTCAAGTATTATTTCAAATCATTTTTCAATACAAACAGACATAAACAAATTTAGCTCAAGCATTATTTCAATACAAACTAACATCATCTCAAAATAGAAGTAAACTCAATCAAAGCTCAATAAATCCTAAGCAAATAAACTTATTTTTTTTAAAAATAAAATAGAAACAAGTATAGTGAACATAACAACAAACATGACAGGGACTCATACCAAAAAGGAGAAGTGGCGGCGACAGCGGTGCCAACGGCGGCTGTGACGGCGGTGGTGCACGGTTGACAGTGGTTAGCGGCAGTTACCGACAGAAACGACGGTGATTTCGGTTTCTCTCCCTTTTTTATTAATTTTACTTCTAATTATATATGATTTTAAGGATTGAGTTGGATTGTTGCTGCTTTTATGCTTAACTATTTTTGTTTCCAAATCTTTCTTTAAAAAAGAAATGTTTCTTCTCTTTTTTCAAAAGAAATAAAACAAATAAAACTCTCTTCTTTTGATGTGTTTTTTATCAGTCGAATTTTTTCAGATCCCCCCTTTTTTTTTACACAAAATGGGGATGCATTTATAGAGTTTTTTAGTTGTTTAGTTGCTTTCTTTGTCTGCCTTGGTCCTTCTCCATCAATTTCCTGTTTGATATTTTGATTTCTTTGCTCATCATCTGCATTTTTCTGCACCTTTGATGCCTTCATTATTTTAGATTATTTGTTCTGATCTGTTCATTGTTGAGCTTTTATTTATCTTTTAGTTTCTTTTTTCTAAACTATAAAATTTGTCTCTTTGTTCTACACAATGTGTAGCAAGACTTACTTAAAAAATTATATTTTTATGTTTCTCTAATTAGTTAAAACAGGAACAAATGTATCAATAAGCATGGCTTGTGCATCAATGGCAGTTATCATCGACATAACAGGGTTTGACAGTGAACAAAGTCAACATAGCATGGTTTGATATGATTTAATTTTTATTGTAATTTAATTTTGCTTTAATTTTAATTTGTAATTTAATTTGATTTTAGAATTGTAAATAGATTTAAAATAGTAAATTTATGGGACATAATGAAAATATTTATTGTAATTATTTTTATTTCCTTTTTTTAAATACATATTTCTTTTTTTGATTTGTTTTTATAATGGACAAAATTAGGGTACTACAGGTGAAATGAGATAAAATGTGTTTATCTAAAGAAAAGTGGCGTTTAAGTGAAAAATATGCGATCGATTGATATTGCTTTGCAAGGGAAAATGGTGTTTGGGTTGAGAATGAGAGGCAAGCCTTGTGGTTAAATGTTATTTTTTAAAAATATGGCATGGATAATGGTGTTAAGGGAAGTGGGGTTGGTGGAAGTTTAACTCGGTGAAGGGAGATCAATAAGATCCAAGGTGATGAGGGTGGTGGTCAGGATAATTGATTTTATTGAAAACTAGAGAAGGTGGTGGATGATGGTTAGGATAACTTTTTTTTCTTTTAGATCTATGGGTAAGATGAGGCACTTTGAGTGATATTTTAGTTGTTTTTTTAGTTTGACAATTGATAAACAGATGTCAGTCATGGAGATGTTGGGGAAATATTTTGGTATGGTTGGGGGTTGAGGTGGAAGAGAAGTTTGTTTGAATGGGAGTTGGAGTTAGTGGAAAAGTGTAGGGGAATGGTGGCTAATGTCTCTTTGGTGGTCAATATGCTTGATTAATGGGCATGAAATCATTAACATAGAAAAAGTTATAATGTAAAAATGGCCTACAATTTGCTTCTCTACGTAAGTGATTTGGATGACTCACCTTGTATGAAATGGTTGCGTTAAATATTTTATTGTTTGCTTGGAGATTAGTGAGTAACAAACTTCCAACGAAGGACAATTTAATTCATATAGAAGAGTTTTGTATTCAGAGAACAATATATGTGTGTGTAGATGTGCAACAATTGAATCTATTCAACATTTGTTTTCTGAATATAATGTGTCGGACTAATTTGGCCTGCAATTCTTAATTGGCTTGGTATTACTTTTGCATTGCCGAATCAAAGTATGGATCATCCATTTCAATTCTTGGGGATAGTATAAGGTGGACGAGTTTTCTAGACCGATGTAACTCCCCATATTTTTAACCCAAAACGTTACTTAAAAAAAAACTTATTTCTTAGAAAAGTTATGAATCTTTTTTTAAAAAAAAAATAATTAACATTTATTCATTTTACATAATTAGTAACAATCACGTTACTAATTTTCATTAAGTTTAGTTAGTTGTATAGTTTGTTAGCTATATTTTAGTTTAGTTAGTTGTATTTTGTACCTTGCTGTCAATTTGAGTTATATATATATAAACCCCACTCTCTTGTAATTTTATTAAGTCTAATAATGATAATGAAGATACTATTCAGTAAATTTCCTTTTTTGATTAGCAACTAATATGGTATCAGATTAAAGCAAATTTTAATGCTTCCGTTCTTTCCTTTTGCGCTTTCCCCAAATTTAGTGTTTTTCCCAAATTCTATCTTTCCAAAACCTAATTCTTTCAATTTCCTGCATCGTCTTTCATGGGAACTGACAACAATAGTTCATCTTCTGATTCCGATCGCCAAAGCTCCACCCAATCCCACAATGCCGCCTTAAATCCACGGAGTCCTTATTACGTTCACCCCGACGAGAATCCCAGTGCTGTTTTGGTCTCCCCACCGTTGAACATTTTCAACAATTATAATTGGTGCCGAGCAATGAAACACACACTTTCATCAAAGAACAAGATTCAGTTCATCAACGGTTCGCTTCCTCAGCCTTCTTCTTCACAACCCGATCACGATATTTGGGATCGCACCATCAACATGGTGATTTCATGGATCACCAGGACTTTATCACCACACATTTCACAAAGCATCATTTGCATCGATTCTGCCTTTGATCTATGGTCTGATTTATGCGATAGGTTCACCAAAGGTAATCATTTTTGTCTTTCCGATCTTCTCCGTGACCTTCACTCAATTAAACAAGGAGATCGCAATATGTTGACTTTCTTTACCGATCTTAAGATTCTTTGGGATGAACTCGAAGATTTGCTCCCAACGCCTTCGTGTGCTTGCTCTATTCCTTGCACATGCAACCTGAGCATCGCTGTTCAAAGCTTCAAAGATCAAGAATACGTCACTTGTTTCCTCAAAGGATTGAATGACAATTATTCCAACATTCGCACTCAAATTCTTCTCATGGAGAAATTACCCTCCATTAGCAAGATATATTCTTGGTTGCTCAACAAGAACCTGCATCCAATCCGTCTCCTCCTGACTCTGCTGTTTTCAGTGTGAATTATGGAAATACCAATTATCATAATACACATAAAGTTGGACGTGGTAGAGGACGTGCTCAACCAAAGTCGCAAATGTTCTGCACACATTGCCATAAAACCAATCACACAGTGGATTCTTGCTACTTCAAACATGGATTTCCACCTGGGTATCGTTCAAATAAAAACCATAATCCTAATCCACTTCCTCCTCTTGACAACAAGTCTGCTCCATCATCCAATTCAATTCCAAAAGACCACTCTCCTTCAATTTCAAAGGAAGATTATCAATACTTGGTTAATCTTCTTCAGTCATCGAAAAAGGAGACCACAACCAATTCTTCATCACAAAAAGAACCTACTGCAGCCGCCAATACCCACTTGATTTCTAGTGTTTCCAATACAGGTTCTATTTATCATAATCGCTCTATTTGGATTTTAGATATAGATGCTTCAGATCATGTTTGTCCTTTTATTCAATGTTAGTCCAAAATGGAAAGGATAAAACCTGTTTCCATCACTTTCCATAATGGAAACACGCTTCTTGCACATTTTTCTGGTTCTATTTACTTTGATAAATCTCTGTTTCTGAGTGATGTTCTTTACCTACCTCAGTTTCAATTCAATTTAATTTCTATTTCCAAGTTAACTACTGCTTTAAACTGTACACTGATTTTTAGTAAAAATTCTTGCAACCTTCAAGATTCACATACCCTGAAGATGATTGGAATTGTGGAGCATCTTAACAATCTTTATATTCTCAAAAGAGTTCCTATTGTTCTATCAACTCACGTTTCTTTAGATGACACTAATGCTTCCTGTAATAAACATGTTTTAAGCCCGAAGTCTGATTCTTTTGATATATGGCACTTAAGATTAGGCCATCCCTATATTTCTGTATTGAATCATATGTGTAATAAATTTCCCTATATTTTAATAAATAAGAAGGTCATTTTTGATTTTTGTCATTTAGGAAAATTTTCTAGGCTCCTGTTTCCCTTAAGTTCTACTCAATCTTTACACGCTTTTGATCTAATTCATATTGATATTTGGGGCCCTATTAGTGACATTTCAATTGATGGTTATAAATATTTTTTAACAATTGTTGATGATCACACAAGGTTTACTTGGATTTTTCTTATGCACTCTAAGTCAGAAGCTAGACCTACACTACAAAACTTCTTAAATTTTGTTTCAACGCAATTTTCTGCCAAAGTAATAATCATACGAAGTGATAATGGTGCTGAGTTTAATATGCCTCAGTTTTATTCTGACTTGGGAATCTTGCATCAAACCTCTTGTGTCGAGACCCCTCAACAAAATTATATTGTTGAAAGAAAACATAGACATTTATTGAATGTCACTAGAACTTTACTTTTTCATTCAAAACTTCCCAAATCTTTTTGGACTTTTGCCTTATGTCATGTCGCTTTTCTCATCAGTAGATTAATTACCCATGTTTTGAATTAAAACACATTTTGAATTGCTTTATAACATGCCACCCACTTTTATTGATTTAAAGGTTTTTGGTTGATTATGTTTTGCCTCTACCTTACTTCATCAAATATCCAAACTAGACCCTCAGGCATGAAAATGTATTTTTCTTGGTTTTAAGTTAGGTACTAAAGGCTATGTTTTATTTGATTTACATACCCGTGATGTTTTTACTTCAAGAAATGTTGTTTTTTATGAGCATATATTTCCTTATATCTCTCTTCATTCTTCTTCTAGTAATACTTCTTCTTATGATTTTAATGATTCTAATTATTTGAGTTTTGATGACGCTTTTCTTTATAATAATGCTAGTCATTTTACAAGACACTCATGTGTTCCACATTCTCATATCCACAATAATTTGGACATTGTATCTCCCACCAGCCTTGCCTCTGATAGTGGAGGCCCTTCTCATATACGAAAATCTTCAAGAACTAAAAAACGACTTGCGTACTTGCAGGATTTTCAATGTAATGCTGCTGTAACAGATACCATGCCTAACCCCTTATATCCCATTTCTTCTGTTTTGTCTTACAATAATTTATCTGCTGCACATTTTTCCTATGTTGCTGCCATTTCCTCTATTCAAGAGCCTACTACTTATAAGCAGGCTGCTAAACATCCTTGTTGGGTTACTGCAATGGAATCTAAAATTGCAGCACTCAGTCAGAATGATACTTGGATTTTAACATCTCTCTCACATGGTAAGAAACCCATTGGATGCAAATGGGTATATAAGGTAAAATATAAAGCCGATGGTTCCATAGAACGATATAAAGCACGTTTAGTAGCTAAGGGTTTTATTCAAATTGAAGGTATTTATTATTTTGACACATATTCTCCTGTTGCAAAACTCACTATGATAAGATTACTCCTCTCTATTGCATCATCTCAGCATTGGCATATTCATCAATTAGATGTCCACAATGCATTCTTACATCGTACTTGAGATGAAAAAGTTTACATGCAATTATCTCTAGGTATCTCCATCTCTAATCCTAACCATGTATGCAAATTATTAAAATCTTTGTATGGCTTAAAACAGTCTAGTCGTTAGTGGTTTACCAAACTATCATCTGCTTTACATTCTGTCAGCTATCGTTAATCTGCATCCAATCATTCGTTATTTATCAAGGTATATAATAACACATTTACCGCCTTACTGATTTACGTTGATGACATTATTATTGCAGGCAATGATGTTGCAGAAATTCATTCTATAAAGGCTTTTCTTCACAAATCTTTCAAAATCAAGGACTTAGGACACTTGAAGTATTTTTTGGGACTCGAAGTTGCTCGCTCCAAGGCGGGATTGCATATTTCATAAATGAAATACACCTTAGACATCTTACATGAAGTTGGCCTCCTTGCTTCCAAACCAACAAACATTCCAATGCAGAAAAATATCAAGTTTTCAAAGGATGCAGGCCAATTACTCCCAGATCCGACTACATATAGGAGACTAGTTGGAAAACTAATCTACCTCACCAACACTCATCCTGATATCAGTTTGTCAGTTCAGCAACTAAGTCAATATACGACAGCCCCTACAACTCAACATCATCATGATGCCATCCAAGTTCTTCGATACCTTAAATCATCTCCAGCACAAGCATATTCTTTTCTTCTTCTTCTCCACTTCAACTCAAGACTTTATGTGATTTAGATTGGGCAGGCTGCTTGGATACATGCAAGTCAATTTTAGGTTTTTGTATCTTTCTAGGTGACTCCCTCATTTCATGGAAATCAAAGAAATAAGCGACCGTCTCTAGATCTTCAACTGAAGCTGAATATCGGGCCATGGCCTCCACTGTTTGTGAGATTCAATGGCTCGCATATCTTCTCAATGACCTTCAAGTTCCATACATCAAACCAGCTTTGCTATATTGTGATAATCAATCAACAAGACATATTGCCTCCAATTCTTCATTCCACGAATGCACAAAACATATTGAGCTTGATTGCCATATCATTCGAGAGAAACTTCAACAACAACTATTTCATCTCCTTCCAATATCCTCTTCTCTTCAACTCGCAGATTTATTTACCAAGGCTTTGGATCCAAAACCATTTCATACCTTTCTTTCCAAGCTTGGCCTCACCTCTATATGTTCATCAACTTGAGGGAGGGTATTAGTCAATATAGTTTGTTAGTTGTTAGCTATATTTTAGTTTAGTTAGTTGTATTTTGTACCTTGCTGTCAATTTGGGTTCTATATATATAAACTCCACTATCTTGTAGTTTGATTAAGTCTAATAATGATAATCAAGAACTATTCGGTAAATTTCCTTTTTGATTACCAACTAATAGCATTTCCGAATCAAAGTATGGATCATCCATTTCAATTCTTGGGGATAATATAAGGTGGACTAGTTTTTCTAGACCGATTTAACTCCCCATATTTTTAATCCAAAACGTTGCTTAAAAAAAACTTATTTGTTAGAAAAGTTATGAACCTTTTAAAAAAAAAATAATTAACATTTATTCATTTTACATAATTAGTAACAATCATGTTATTTAATATCATTAAGAAAATATTTATTCAAAATTAAATTAATGTGAATACAATTATTCTTAACGGAAGGGAACCACTTTCCTATTTCTAGAATTCTAGTACACTTTAGAAGTTTGTGACAAAAGATTAAAAGAGCTTAAAAATATTGGATAATTCTATTATTACAAAATCGTCTTGAAAGAAAAACTCATGTTTACCCCACGTTCACCACACGTCAATACTTATTAACTACTCTTGAATTACCTCAAACTCATTAGTACCTAAAATGTGGTTGTAAGAGTCAGTTTTTTTCCCATCATCTACATCAAACCAAAGCAAGACATATAGAAGAATACCACAAAACATATAAACGTAAAAACATCCCTTTTAAAAGAAATAAAACTACATGATCTGAATATAAACCTACCACTAAGGCAACTTCCACACAAAAAATCACCCATACCAATGGGGAAAAACCTGCTTCTAAGACAACTTCCACGAAGATGCATATGCCATGACATGAAGATGTAGTATCAAATAGATGTATCCCCACACAACCCACTAAGAATTATGTCATGTGCATTCAAAATAATTTTTTTTTTAAATCATCACCTTATTCACACATCATTAAGAACACATACACACATTCAAATCATGAGTATTACATATTCATAGACAAATAATGATAAAAATTACGACTTTCACCACGGACACAAAGATAAAAATTTGATATCATATATGCCATAAAAATTAACACTTTAACATATATATAACAATAAAATTCACACTCCAACTAATATATATATATATATATATATATATATAAAATAAGAGTTAAATATTTTTTATCGTATATCACATAAAATTTCATACTTTACTATATAGAAGTCAAATATTAAATTCAATCTCGCCAAAATTAGGGTTTTGTTAGTCTACATTTATTTCTTTTAAAATATAAGTAATCGTGATTATTTATTTCATGTCATTCAATAAATGACCTAACTATAATTTGTGTGGGAAAAACTCTTACCTTGGCCGTTTTTTTCCTAGTACAAAGCAATAAGCCCGACAAAGTCATTCACAAGGAAAAGATGTTCTAAGCTTTTGATGCTGAAAAAGAGGAGGTGATGGTGATGGTGGCTAGAATTTTGGTTTTATTTATAAAAGGTTTGTGAAATAGGGTTTGTAGTAGTGGCTAGGGTTTCAATATTATTTTCTTAGTGTTGGGCCTAAATGAGAAATAGAATGGAGACAATATTATTATTATTATTAAATAAAACCAACAATTACCAAAATTAATTTTTTTAACAGAATTTCATTACTGATGTATTACCAATATTTCAAAACTAATATTTATAAAATGAAATTTAAGTAATTACTATTTTAAAATACATTAATAACAAAAAACTCTCATATTTACAATATTAACTACAATTATTACCATACTATTTTACAAAATAATCACATAAAAATACTACCATCTTTATAGAATAGTCAAATAATAAAATAATTAAATATACCATAAATAATTTATATTTATTACTAAATTCCAATAAATACATATAAAACCATCATATCATAGAAAATATATAGAAATAAAGAAATTAATCACAATATTACTACTATCTTAAGACAATTTATTTATAAAAAAATAATTAAAATAGGAAATGGTCTTAAATAATTAAAATATAACTATGCATGCATGTATTACGTAGTTTAACGCACACAAAAATATCACCACAAATATCTAATGCAATTCTACATGTAAACTCACTCAAAATATTATCATCTAAAATACTTTTGCTAAAATATCATTGTACTTTTGAAAATAAATTAACTAAACATAATATTTATAAATTATATTACTCATTAAATTAAATATATATACGATTATCAAATCATAATAAACTCACACATATATATAAGGAGAAATAATCATAAAATTAATCAAATATATTTTAAAATAATTTTAACACAAAATTAATTTATTTAAAATCTTATTTAATTAATAAAATAGTTAATTATAAAATTTAAAATGTTACAGTTTTGTTACTATTTGCTTAATTAACGTGTCTGTTGTCTATATGAAAGTTTTAAAATAGTTATTTTTAATTAAGAGACCGTCAACGCAAGCCGAAATGTGGAGGTTGTAATGTTTAACATAGATGTTGGTTAAAGTCTAATATTAAAGGTTTTGCTTATGATCTTCACCAATACATTAACCTTTGGTGTGTTTAAGTGTTCGTCATTGAGAAACAACTAGACACGTTTTAACTCTTGTATTGTAGACACGTTTTAACTCTTGATTTTCTATTGTATTTTTTTTTTTCAACGACTAATGTTAGTAGTTAGTATTGTTTATGATGTTAATATTTTGTTAAGGGTGTGAATCAAACTCACCTCCGGATCACTTTATTCTCTAACTTTTTTATCTCAATTATGAAGTCAACCTAACTAAAAAAATATAATTTAACTGTTTTGGATAATCTTATTGGATGATATATATATATATAGACACAACATTTAGACAAATTATTAGACACACAAATAAATAAAATAAACTAAAAGAAAAAAAAAATATATAATGTGACTAAATTGTTTCTCTTTTAATTTTAACCATTTATGTATGCGCACTCAAATATTTTTATTTATGATTGTATTCATATCAGACTTGTTCTAGATGGATTTTATGCATCTAACTATTATATATATAAAAAAAAAAATTGCATTTATTAGCCTCCGAATTGCCTAACTTTTTTTTGAGGTGAATTGCCTAATGTAGAGGAATGGACATCCTAGTTGTACTATATATCCTACAAACGAAACTAAACGATTAAACACTGTGGTTCCTGAATTTTGAATCCCTCTAATAGAAATGTAACAGAACCAAATCCAAGACACGAAGTAAACTTGCTGAGATCATGAATCTGACACATCCCACGTGCTTATTCAATAATCATCTTATGGAGTATATAGAAATTTGCTCCTATGGCCCAAACTCCTCTCATATTAATGAATCTAAGGACCATGTGTGTCTTATTTAATTAAACATTGGTTTATCATCCATAAATGACACCCCTCCATGTTAGGTTTGGCTTGTAAACACCATCGACCTAAATAACTTTGGTAAAGTAAAGCCAATGTATTAGCTCTCCATTAATATTTTATTATTTTTGTTAAATAGATCGATTAATATTTTAACTTAAAATTTAATTAATATATATTATTAATATAAATGTTTTTTTTATATTGTCAATCAAACACAATTGTTAAATTATTAATAATATTTTATTTTTATTATAATTAATTTTAAATCAACGCACATAATTGATAATTATGTACTGATTGTGTAAATTTCTTTTACAATATCAATTTATAAACAATTAATTTTTTAAAATTTAATATATTCGTATTGTCTCAAATAATTTGTTTTTAAAGTCTTTGATTCAAAAGTTAACACCTAAGTTTTAATTAAAAATTTTAAATTTAAATTCCATAGACTTCATATAGTATTTTATTTCTTTTTATTTCAGATTATAAGATTAAATTGTATTAGATTTTAATTAAAGAGACCTCATATTAACATTGACTTTACCCTAAACTTTGTTGGACCCAGTTGTAAAAGTGGGGCTTTATGTATTACTACAAAACTAGTTGAAAATCATTGCTAGGGCAACACGATGGGACCAAAAAGGACTCTAAAGGGTTAGGCTTGGTATGAGACAATTGAAGATGATGTTGATCGGAAAGTGGATGAACATTAGAGGGGTCTAAATAATACATCGGAGTGATTAAGAAAAACATGGAAGAAATTTTGGATGAGAGAGTGATATATCGACAACATATTGACACAAATGTTTAGACTAAAAAAAGGTAATGCGAGGAGTACGCGGGTTACTCGGATATTTTAAGTAGAGCCAATTTTTAGTTGTTTCAACGTTAATTGTCATTGTCACAAAATGAATCGATCTATTATGGCTTATTGGCTAGAACCAAATAAGAAGAAAAAAAATAGTTATGAATATTATAATCAATATCTTTATTGTTTTAATAAATTATAAAAATCTTACATAAATGATATGTTTATTTTTGTCAAATTAAGAATCAATGATTATGAGGCGTTGCATTGCTTTTCCAATAAAAACAAACTTATGAGAATGTTTTCTCTCTCTTTTAAACAACAAAATGCTCTCTATAATCATAGTCGATGTTATTTAAAATTTAATCCATATCAAAATATTTAGTGTACACTCTAATGTATATATACATTGAAAGAGAAATAAATAAAAGAGAATGCTAATGTGATATATGTAATATATTGATGATATGACAAAAATAAAAATATAAAGATAATAAAATGTTGAACGAGTGTTAAATAATATGGAATGTATGAATATCATGGTTGATATTTAAATAAGTCATACTAACATAAAAGTCTTTTATCTTCTTAATAAAACTAACACTATATTTAAAAAATAAAAATATAAAATATTTTCACAAACTAAATGAACCTTTATATTTAGATTATTTTTATAATATAGTATTGGATTGAAAATATTTGAATTATTATGAAAACTAATCAAACCTTAATTAAAGCATACTTCCTAGTCCCCCTTAACCGTTTAAAGCCAATCTTCTTGTCCTACAATTATTGTGTCCTATAGTTAAAAAAAGATGAATATATTTAACTCACATACATACGTTTCTTTTATGAAATATACATTAGTGCACTACTATAGAAAATTCACAAGAATTTATGTGGTTTGGAACCTCCCGTTTACGTTTATAAAAATATCTCAACATAATTTATTTATCACTTTAAATAAGATTATAATAATTTGTAATCGAAGACAATATATATATATATATATATATATATATATATATATATATATATCATTTTACAATTATCTCCTACTCTAAGAGTTACAAAGAATGATGACATTTCCAACATATGATTATCTCCACATTCTTCTCACTAGGACATACATGAAATAGCTCAACTCTTTACATGATCATTCAATATGAATACGACTCTCCATATAATCATCTAAGGTGAGGATTCTCAACTCTTCTCATGATCACTTATATTTAAGGATATTTTATATACACGACTATCATTCATACATATAAGTTAGTACATATTAACTATCTCACTTTTTTATCTACCTTCACTTCATAGAGATGGCTCTTTAAGACTCTAGATACATTCATCCAATTCATCCACCACATGCACCAATATGACTCTTAATTTTCAACCATTACAATTCTTCTGTTTAAAAGTTTAATCAAAGTTTATTCAATTTTGATTCATAGATTTTGATTTAGTGTAAACTTGTCTTTGATTATTTTGTAAAACATTTTTATATAAGTAATTGATATTATAAATATTTCGCATCAAACAGTACTCACATACTGTTAGGGAAATTTCCAAAATATATTTGGATTTTTCTAATAGCTATATTAATGTAGCAAAATTAAATAATTGAATGTATCATTTGGTCAAGTGGTTGCAATGATTGGGTTTAATTCAAACTAATGCATCTATTAAGTTATCAAAAGTTGCAATTTTTCACAAGAGTTGTTTTCTTTCACCAATTGGTACGAGTTGAAGAGTTGCTTTCTTTCACCAATTGGTACGAGTTGAAGAGTTGCTTTCTTTCACCAATTGGTATGAGTATCTCTATAAATAGAGATATTTTAGAGGCAGAAAGAACACAAGACAAAACAACACAACTTCATGTTACATAAGTCAAAAATATTTTTGAGTCATTTCTTCTTTTCTCTAGTGCACGAGAGTAAACGAAGAAACTTTATTCTGTAAAACACCGTTGATCGATATGCTTGATGTGAATGTGCAATTCACTTCAAGGATTCCAAAGTATCCTGAAGGGGATTCGTCGGTTAACCCATTTGCATCTAATATATATATATATATATATATATTGGTGGGGCGAATCGAACCTAAAGCTTAGTGTGATACACACGCTTTGGAATTTATTTGTGCAACCTTCATCATCATCGAGTTCATCATCTTCTTGTTCATAATTTGTAGCATACCCCCAACAAAAGATCCAACAATCTTTAGGTTCGATTTTCGATTATTATGACTTCAACTTTTATAGGAGATGGACTTTCTTCATCATGGTGAAAGGTACACATTTAATTTATGTAAATATATATGATATGTTTGAAGTTCTAAATTCATATGTGGATCTTCAAAGTAATTATATTTGTTTATGTTAAATTTAACATGCGGTTAGATTGATATGCATGATTTAGAATATATTTAAGTATGTGAATTTAATATAGTTTATGCATTAAATTTATTTGTTTGGATTTTAAAGATTAATTAAAGTCTTAGAAATAATCATATGAAAATTCATGGTTGAACACCGAAAGTTATTTAATATTAATACATTTATATATTACATTCATGTTTGAAATGCATATATAATAAATTTTCCTTTTCGGATGCATATATAATAATATGGAGATATGATGTGGAAAATTAATAATATGCAATTAGAGATAATATTTTGATGAAGTTTTTATTTATCTATGGTTGCTGTTTTTAGACTAAGAGCAAGGATTTATGATTGACCGGTGGAATAAAATTTATTTATAATTTTAGTCTCTTAAATCTTGACAAATATAAATATGTATGGTTTAAGATACATGTTTAATACATTAATTAGTGTAAATAATTGTCATAAATATCAAGTGTATGTTTTATTGATAGTGATGATTCATGTGAGAAGTTATTAAATCAAAAATTGATTAAATCATATTATATGTGTATGATGGTATAAAAGTATATGTCAATTTCTTACTTATTTTGATATTAAAAATGATTTGGATATATATTTTAAAATTATTATAAGTTGACAAATGTTTATGAAAGAAACTGATAGAAAATCTTAATGATTTTATTCATTGTTTATTTTCTATTGTGATACTTATTTGGATTTACCATATTTAAATATTAAACTTGAATTAACAAATAGAATTCATGGTGTATGTATTAGTTATAATATAACTATGAAGAAATAGTGTATTTAATTGAAATGAAATGAATTCTTATTTGTTAAGAAGTAGATGACTTACATGTTTGGATCCACCTTCTGATATTTGATCATGCTTTGTTAACTTATGGTAGTATATATTTAATGCACTCAATGTTTTATATCTTGAATATAGATATAATGAAAAGAGAATTAGAAGTTTAAATTGAGATGCATATTAAATATGGTAAAAGGTAGAATGACATAAAATTTTGTGTTTGTGATAATTGAAATGTTTGTAAATTGTATGTGATACAATATGAAGAGATTAAATAAAAGAAAAAAAAAAGTCATGGTTTGGTGATAATTGGTCAATACTATCAAGAATATAAAAGGTAATCAGATTCTTGATGTAAGTCATGACTTGTACCAGACCTGATATAACATATGTTGTTGGAAGATTAAGTCGGTATACAAGCAATCCATGTAAAGAACGTTGACATGCTACTAATAAAGTATTAAAATGTTTGAAGGGAGAAATTAACTATAGTTTAATTTATAGTGGATATCGTTTATATTTGGAAGGATATACAGATGTCAGTTGAATAAATCATGTTGAGGATCAAGCATCCACAAGTGGATGGACCTTCAACCTTGGTGGATGTGTAGTTTCTTGGGGTTCAAAAAAAAAAACTTGCATTATCGACACCACCATGGCTGCAAAATGTATTGTTCTATTTGCAAGTAGTAAATAGGCTGAATGGTTAAAAATTTGTTGTATGAGATACCAATTTGGCCAAAGTCAATGACACAAGTATCTATACATTGTGTTAGTCAATACACACTATCAAAAGCATATAACCAAGAATATAATAGAAAATCAATATATATTGATTTAATGCATAGCTATGTAAATGATTTAATGGAGTGATATCCATAGTGTTTATAAAAATTGAAAAGTATCTTGCAGATCCTTTGACGAAAGGTTTGACAAAGGACATGATGTTGAAAACATCATTAGGGATGTGATTCAAGCTCATATCTAGATAATCACCAATGGTGGAAACGTCAACTCACACTTGAGTAGCATCAAGTCTTGAGTTCAATGATGAAAGTACACGATTAGAGTGATTGAAATACTTGACAATAGATACATCCCAAAGGATAAAAGTACTTGGACCATAAAATAAAAGTGGTAGGATGAGGTCAACTCTTAATGGACATATATCATGTATTTGCTGGAATGTATAATTATGGGTGCATTCTTGATATAGTCCACCTATATGAGAATGAAGTGGGGCCACTTCATAGAGTTCAAGAGCTTGACTCTTAAATTCTCACAAAAAGGATATGAGACACAAGGCCTTATCAAATCTGTCATTTTTATAATTCGATCAATGGTGCCGAGATTTCATGTGTAAGTTATGCACACTTGTCTACCAATCTATTTGAGGATGAGTGAAAACATAATTTACTAAGTAATGGTTCAAATCGTACGATACCTTTATCTGAAATCATGAGATTTCCAGAATAAAGGACTTAGATATATTTTGAAAATGGTGGGGGATTGTTAGGGAAATTTCCAAAATATATTTGGATTTTTCTAATAGCTATATTAATGTAGCAAAATTAAATAATTGAATGTATCACTTGGTCAAGTGGTTGCAATGATTGGGTTTAATTCAAACCAATGCATCTATTAAGTTATCAAAAGTTACAATCTTTCACAAGAGTTGTTTTCTTTCACCATTTGGTATGAGTTGAAAAGTTGTTTTCTTTCACCAATTGGTATGAGTTGAAGAGTTGTTTTCTTTCACCAATTGGTATGAGTATCTCTATAAATAGAGATATTTTAGAGGCAGAAAGAACACAAGACAAAACAACACAAATTCATGTTACATAAGTCAAAAATATTTTTGAGTCATTTCTTCTTTTCTCTAGTGCACGAGAGTAAACGAAGAAACTTTATTCTGTAAAACACCGTTGATCGATATGCTTGATGTGAATGTACAATTCACTTCAAGGATTCCAAAGTATCATGAAGGGGATTCGTCGGTTAACCCATTTGCATCCAATATATATATAGATTGGTGGGGGCGAATCGAACCTAAAGCTTAGTGTGATACACACGCTTTGAAATTTATTTGTGCAACCTTCATCATCATCGAGTTCATCATCTTGTTGTTCATAATTTGCAACATACCCCCAACAAAAGATCCAACACATACATTCGTCATTTCGTCAAAATTTGTTGATTAATTTGGTTTTACTTAGTTATCAAATTGACATAGTAAATTGTTAAATATAAATACTTCATTCATATTAAGATATTAAATATAAAGATCAACTTGATAATTACTATATATATAATATTGAATAATAGATATAAATAACATTTTATAGTATCACATATTTATTTGTAATATTTATAATCTCAATTATTTATCTAAAAATGTGATGGAAAAAATAAAACAAATTTAGTGATTTATTTCCCCGATTTATTAATTGTTGTCAATCATTGTGTGATTATTTCATAAATCCAAATCCAAATTCAATGAAGTCATCAAAGTCAAGAATCTAATTTAACTCTGCTTCATCCAAATCTTTTGTTTTACCATCACAAAGATCATGTTAATGTATATTTTCATTAATTCCAAATTTATTATATTTATTTGAAGTAAGACAACTGTCAGCCTTCTAGCTAAATTTGTCAACAGATTAATGGAAGCAATGTGTAATTACTACTTCTGCCATTAGGATCCCATATGTCACATTGCTACATCTCCATCAATACTATATTTATCATAACTTTAATACACTGCATTGAAAATCATGTATATGTATGCATATAGTAGATCCTTTACATCACAGAGATGTACAAGATTTTATGATTGAATAACAACATCAACTATTTGTATTTATCAGAATAATGATAATGTACATAATAAAATGTTATTTTCAGCAACATAAATACAATATTTTTTTAAAATTATTCTGATAATTGTAAAAGCTTTGAAAACACCAATAACAATCGATCAATATTAGGAAAAAATAAATTATCAATCGAAAATAAAGATGAAAAAATAAAATTAATCTCTAATTTTGTTGTATTTAATATTTAGCAACAAAACTAAAGACAAATTTTATTTCTACATGTTATTTTGATAGACAATTCATTTTTTTTAATAGTGAATAGAATTAAAATCAAAATATTGACCACTATTTTAAGCTTTTTTTTTAGTTGCAACAATTCCATCTGTTCCCGCCAACATAGCATACTTATCCTTCCTTGTTAAATTGGTGCATTCAAATCCAAGAGTCCCTCCAAGAACCCTTTGAATATAGTTCGCAACTTCAATCGGCGATTTCCCTCCACTGCAAGTCAATTCCAAAGGCAATTGATTCAAGAAAGTGATCTCATAAGTCGGCATAGGATTCATGAACACAAAATAAGGATCACATAATTTGTGTCCACGAACCGACGTTCCATAAAATAAACTTTGCTTTGTATTGATCGCGACAGGAACAATTCTATCCGTCAATTCGGCGAAAAGAGCACTAAACCTTAAAAGAAAAGGCTCTCTGCAAGTTGTTCCTTCGGGGCAAATCACTAAATCCCCTTCTTCAAGTAATTTTTTAATATTCTCCGCATCTCTATCTCTCTCCCTTGTAAGTGCAACAGCTTTTATAGGTGAAATTATTTCACTAAATTTACTTATACTATAAGTTACACAACTTATTTTTCTTCCTAATGCAACAGCTGTAACAATTGGATCTAAAACTGTTCTATGGTTACAAACAAATAAAACACCACTTTGTCCCTTTTTTGGTGGTGGTGGAGGGTTACCTTTTCTAATTATTCTTATTCCAAGTAATTTATAATTGTACCATGCAATTCTTTCAGGTAAAGGGATGTTTAGGTAGACCCTTAAGATAGAAAGTATAATACCAATTGGCATCCATAAGAAGGTTAAGAGTGCAACTAATGGTGTTGGTTTTTTTACTAATCTACCCTCATGAAAAATAATTGGACTTAAAAGCTTGTTTCTTTGTAATGGCTCAACTTTGTTCCTTGGCACCATATATCCTTCCTGTAAATTGAAAAAAAAAAAATAGTAAACAATTTTGTTATTATTGATTAAAGTGATAATTTAATTTATTATTTTCGGATTGTAACTAATGGAATTTCACTTTTGTTTTTTGAAATTATAAGATCAAACTTTTAATGTTTCACACTTTTTTTAATAATTTAATTAATTAAACACATATAATGTTTGCATTGACTTGTGTCATTTTTCATTGAATTTGGCTTATCTGTCACAACCACAAAAGTTTGTTAGCAGCTAAAAAAACATGCTGTATTATTGGTGGTTTCTTTAATGTGCAACTTCATTTTTTGATGAAACAAAAGGGGTTAAACCCCAAATAAATAAATAAAGAAAATTAAAATGATCTAGGAATTTTTTTGTTGTCACCTTATCCGTTAATAGGACTAAAGTTAAAAGTCAGGAACAAAATCAAACAATTGATTTATTACAAGATGAAACAAAACAAAAAATTTGTAATAAATAGATTAAGATATAATAATAATTTACTAATAATTTTATGAGTTTAGTGTAATTTTTTTAAAAAAATAAATGTTCAACTATAAAGTTAGATATAATTATTTCATAAAAAATAAATAGACTTTTGCATAATTTTTTTATCAAGGTTTATTATAAAAAAATATACGTTTATTTCATACTGACAAAGTAATGCTACATGTGTCTCAATACAACTCAACAGAAAATATCAAGGACAAATAATATTTAATTGAGTAAGTAATGTCACAAGGACTGTGCTTTCTTATTGATTTGAATTACACTTTTCATATAGTAATGTTTATGTGGCACAGGCAGTACGGCTTGGAAAGAGTACTTGAAATCAAGTTGTAGGACATGAGAAACTTAAGGTAAGTATCAGAATTAATCAATGTAAACTAAATTTAATTTATCTACTTGGAAAATAACCAATTTGGGACTTTTATTTATTTATAGGTGGTTTACAAAAAAAAAAATAATAATAATGTTTACTTATATGAAATCAATTAGTTTCGAAGTTTTTTATTTTTATTCAACGAATTCATTAGTCGACAAATCTTATTGATATTTTTTAGTCGACAAATATTCAACTTTTCTGCTGTTATTTATGATACTTTGGTTGTAAAAATCATTAAAGTCAGAAATAAATTTTATTTCTAAAGCTAATAATTCTTCTCAACCATATAGCCGTTGAAGAAGATTTAATTAAGTCCAACAAGATTGAGATGAGAATTAAAAAAAAAAAAAAAGGACAATAGTTTGAAGTGGGACCACAACAAAGGTTAAAGCTAGTAAATATAGAAAAAGACATTATGGAAGAGATCAGGGGAACAGTTTTGTTAGGTCACGGAAGAAACTATACACAGAAACAGACATAGATTTAAGAAAAGAAGGAGGTGCAATATCAACAACATGTTATAATCATTAATGCTCTCACCAAACATGTAAAGATTAGGGGCCAATATAATTTATTAATCATCATGTTAGATTTGTACATGGTAGCTCTCTTTTAGTAAAGAAACAGCTCACAAAACTTATCCTCCTACCCAAAATGGAAATTTGAAAAAAATGGAATTAAAACAACACACAAATTCACACATGCACACGCATACATGTACGCGCACACTACATCAACTAAATTATACTTTTGATTTATTTAATTTAAATTGTATTTATTTTAATTTGTCAATAAATTCTCCAACAATTTTAATCTTGGATATTTTCAATTGTTACAACTTCAATTCACAAATTGAACTAATTAAATTGTTTTGAACATTCTTTTAAATAAAAATCACGCATCAAAATAAGAAAATAAAAAAAAA
>JBBPBT010001178.1:7041715-7067075 GCA_037974875.1 Cicer bijugum | reverse complement strand
TTTTTACTCATTCATAGATTTAATCTCTTATTTTAAAATTCAACATTATTCACTTTTTATAAGGAGTTTTTTAATTAAAAAAAATACTAATACAACATAAGTTAAACAACGTGATATATTATACAATAATTTTAAATGAATAATACACATAAAATTATAATAAAACTTTAAAAAATTAATTTTAATTTATAAAACTATTTAACTTTATAATTTAATAAATAATTAAAGCATTTAGATAATACTATATTTTAATATCGTATATCTCAAATTTAAAAATAGAGAGTTCAATTCACATATTTTGGCTCATTAATAGGTGGCCTATTTCTTTAGTTAACGATTTGCAAAAATATAATTATATTTTGTACCACCTATGATCAATTTTGTTCTATATAGTTTGGCTGATTTGTCTAAAGTATCGAATTAAACCAAAATATATAATTAACAAAAGGTTATTATACCGATTTAAAAATACAAACCAGGGACGAATTTAGTGGCATGTATGGGTCGGGTCCTCCCTCTTATATGTACAGTACAATATAATAATTCATTATATAATTTCAACCATTGATATTACAAATTTTATTCTTGAAAGTGACTAATCTCTACCGAGAACCTAAACGATAAAAATCATAGGTTTCTTGTTAGACAAAAATAGAAAAACAGAGATGACTTTAGTAAAATGCGAAGGAAGAGTGTTAAATGAAAAAGTTGTAAGTAAAAGTAGTGAGTGTTATTTTTGGCGTGTGTAATAGGGCAATTATGTAAAAAGAAAGGGTCTTTGTAGTGGTTGAGGGTCGATACCAACAGTTGTGTTTCATTCAATTAGAGCCTACTTTTTAGTTTATTGACGCCGGCCTTTGCTGCCTAATAAAATCAAACTTGAACGCTTTTCTTTAAAACTGTTTTTTTTCTTTTCTTCATTAATTTGGCTATCTACTTGTTTAATTGTATACATAGATTTAACTTTTAGTGTACTACTTGTATATCAAATAAAATGTATATATAAACTCTATGAGTGTAAAATATGTCTTCGACAGCGTGTTGTACTTACCTTGGTAGTTTAATACAAGGATTATTAGTTGTGATGTTTCTCGTTACTCACGGCAATAAGGGAATCAAAAATTATTACGATTGTGGTGAGTGTTTAATGAAATTTAGTGAAACAGGAATTGTTCGTAAAGTCTTATTTTTGAATTTTTATTGATATAATAATTGATAAAATTTTATTTAGTTTTTGTTCAAACTTTAAATTATTAAAATTTATTTTTTGAAAATTAGAGTTAAAAAAATAAAGATTTAATTTGTATATACATACAATGTAAATGTTTTTTATGTTGTCAATCAATCTCAACCGTTTGATCATTAAAAATCTTTGATTTTTATTGTAACTATATTAAAAATCACAACTATAAATGGTTGTGATATGATGACAATATAAATTTTTTTACACTACTAATGCATAGTAAATAAACTCAAAAAATAATAATATGATTGAATCACAAGACACTATGGGTCAGTCAACAAATAAATGCACTATACTTGTTAACCATAAAAAAAAAAACTATGCATTTTGAACTAAGAATTGATAGTGAAGTAATACATCATTGAATCTATCTACTTCTCCTTAATTAATGATCAAAGTGTGAATTCAAATGTATATACAAAGGAAACCTATGATTGAACATCGAGAATCAATAAATCCTCTTTAGTCATCATTGGAGAACCCTAATATTTGAAAGGACGAGTCTTTTGAAAAGAATAAGCCACGACCATGACAATCCTTGAGTTAAAGTAAAACCTGTCATGCTACATTGTGATAAGCAATGGTGGGTTTAGAGAGAATCTTGTTAAGCTTATGAGTATTAAAAGTGATATTAGAGCGAGTTGTGGAAGGATATAGAAAACGACCTACTAGTCTTCTATAAGAAGGAATGTCAACGTATGGTTTACTATTATCATTTAGTAATTTCAGAGATGGAATAAATGGAGTGCTCTAAGGTTTAAACGCTCACAATCTAACAACTATGGACACAAATCCTACTTAACACTAAGAAACATGTACAAGGTCCAAACAATGCTTGAACTTGTCACAAGTGACTGACTTGGTCAACATACCAACTGCACTGTTTAATCTATAAATCTTCTCAAATAATGTATGTCCATATGCAAGTAACTATCTGATATCGTGAAACCAGACTAACACTATTTTATTTAGAAAATCAGTTAAGAATAACATTCTCATTGTCCATGTATATATTGATGATATAATTGTAAGATTTATGGGTCACATATGTAATTAATTAATAAAGTGTGTTAGGGTCATTATATAATTAGCCAATAAACTAGGGGTCAAATAATATATAATAGTTTATGGCTAAAGAGCATAATAGTTATGAAAATTAATAGTGTAGATACCAGACAATTTCTAATTTAATGAGGGACTGAATTAGAAATACTGCAATTTGGGATATAACTAATAATAGTTATATATAGGTGTAGTGGTCCCCAAGGCAAACACAACAAGACTATTCAGTTTCACAAACCCTAAGGAGAAAACTCTCTGGTTCTCTGGTTCTCTCTATCCCCATCAAGAGAGCAAGGTCTTCAGGGTGTTTTGCTGAGGAAGATCACCAAACCCATTGACTTTATCATCATCATCCCAGGATTTCATCAATGGCAATTCCCACAGGTACGCTTCCGCCTTTGGTTATTCATCATGTAATTGGCATGGATTATTGAGCATAAGGTTGTAGGATTTGTATCCAACAATTGGTATCAGAGCCTACCATGTTTAATTCATGATGAAATTCAGTTATTGTCTTTGTTTAAGGATTCAATTTGGGAATTTTGACATGATTGAAAAAAATTAGGGTTTGTAATTTGGGAATTTTGACATGATTGAAAAATTAGGGTTTGTAATTTGGAAATTTGGATATATATATATATATATATATATATATATATATATATATATATAATATTTGGAATCCTTTGCCATGAACTTGCTTTAGAATAGATTTCTATTCTTTGGTCTCAAAATCAGCGGTAAAAGGTGTGTAGCAAACTTGCTCCGTTTGATCTACAAATTTAGTATGTTATTTCTACCACTGAGTTTATTACTTTAATATATAATTTGAGTAGTTTTATCTTCTCTAAGAGTTACTTTGGCATACCCAGTGTTGTTATAAGGTTGTCATAGGGTTGTTATTGTTGATTGATATTCCCTATTGTTATTAGGAAGACATATCATAAGAAAAACTTTAGAAAATCACTGATAACATTATGTTCATAAATTCACAATATTTTTTTTTTGATAATTACCAATTTTTTTTTTGATAAAATAATAATTATCAAATACTAATGAAACACAGTTTATATTAGTGAACAATATTTTTTTTAAATATTGTTTTATTTGGATATAATAAATATATGTTCAAGTCAAGTTTGACATTTTGAATGAGTTAATTGAAACTTGACGTCGCCAAAGTGACCTCTCTTGTCTAAATTGCTCGTGAAGAGTGTCAAATGGCTGCGTATATGTTTATTCATGCGGGTATTGACCGGCCCAAAGGAAGGTTAATATTTGGCAGAATTACATATACACCTGCGATGATAAATGTGTGACAATTATTTGGTATACATGTGAGCAGTAAATCGGCCCAAAGGAAGGTTTATTGTTTGACATGTCTTATTGTCTATATTTGATCGTTGCAACAAGAGTACCACTAGCAGTTGGTGTTACTGTCCAAAGACTTGACACCAATGGTGCACTGGGTATCTTGAGATGGGTTAAATTCCATGATTTGAACATATGTATTTATTTATTGATTTATTTTCCTATAATGTGAGTTTCTAAGTTTCGTTCCTTATTTAATTTTCAGCATCTATTTCTTCCATATCTGCAAATTTGAGTTCTATTCCTGTCCTTAATTGGACAAATTTTAAGGAATGGGAAGAGAACATTCTGATTGTTCTTGGCTGCATGGATCTAGACCTTGCATTAAGAATTGATCGACCCCCTACTCCTAAGGACTGTAGCTCTTCTCATGAAAAATTAGAGTATGAGAAATGGAATCGCTCAAATCGCATAAGTCTTATGATCATAAAGCGTGGCATTCCTGAGGTCTTTAAAGGTGCTGTCTCGGATGAGATAGATACAGCTAAAAATTTCCTTGCTGGGATGGAAAAACGCTTTGAAAAAAGTGATAAGGCTGAAACAAGTTCTTTGCTTCAGAATTTAATTTCCATGAAGTATCAAGGCAATGGAAATATAAGAGAGCACATTATGATGATGTCCAACATTGCTTCTAAGCTTAAAGGACTAAAGCTTGAGTTGTCAGATGACTTGCTCATTCATTTAGTATTGTTGTCTCTTCATTCGCAATTCAGTCAGTTTAAGGTGACTTATAATTGTCAAAAGGAGAAATGGACTCTTAATGAGCTCATTTCATTATGTGTGCAAGAAGACGACAGGCTGAAGCATGATAGGACTGAAAGCGCTCACTTTACTAGCATCTCTAAAGACAAGGGCAAAAGGAAAAGAATTGAGGAGCCCAAGAACAAAGCTGCTGCTGAGGATCCAGAACAAAAGAAGCAGACTAAAGATAACAACTGCTTCTTCTGCAAGAGTTCTGGACACGTGACGAAGGATTGTGCCAAATATCACGCTTGGCGTGCTAAGAAAGGTATGATTCTGTCTTTGGTCTGTCCTGAGGTTAATTTAGCTTTAGTACCTGGAAACACTTGGTGCAACTACTAACATCAGTAGTAGTTGATTGGAAAGCCTAGTTATACTGATTGGAAAGCCTGGAACCACTTCCGAAAGCCTAGTTATACTGAAAGATGCATCTATGTAGGAGATGTGAAGAAGGTAGAAGTTGAAGCCATAGGAAAATTTAGATTATTATTAAGTTCCAGTCACTATTTGATTTTAGAAGACACTTTTGTTGTACCGTCATTTAGACGGAATTTGGTCTCTATTTCTTATTTGGACAAATCAGGATATTATTATTCATTCGGGAATAAAGAATTTACTTTGTCTTTAAATTCGAATGTTGTTGGAACCGGTTTACTTTCTGGTTGTGATAATCTTTATTTGTTGGAAACTGTGGCTAACTATAATGAAACCTTGAGTGTGGAATCACGTGGTACTAAGCGAAAAATTGACAATTTCAATTCAAGAGTGCTTTGGCACAAGCGTCTAGGTCACATCTCTAAAAATAGAGTTGAACGACTTGTGTCAGATGGAATTTTAGATTCTATTGACTTCACAGACTTTAACGTTTGTGTAGCATGCATTAAAGGAAAACAGACTAAAGATAAGAAATTAGGCGCATATAGAGCTACAACCGTCTTAGAATTGATATATACGGACATCTGTGGGCCATTTCCAACTCCTTCTTGGAATGGTCAACAATATTTTATATCATTCATAGACGATTATTCTAGATATGCCTACCTTTACCTAATTCACGAAAATTCCCAATCAATAGACGTGTTCAAATCCTTTAAGGCAGACGTTGAGAATCAACTTAATAAGAGAATTAAAAAGGTCAAATCTGATAGTGGTGGTGAATACTACGGCATATATGACGGTTCAGGTGAACAACGTCCGGGACCATTTGCCAAATACCTAGAGGAATGTGGAATCGTCCCACAATACACTATGTCGGGGTCACCCAGCATGAATGGTGTAGCTGAGAGACGAAACAAGACTCTTAAGGATATGGTAAGGAGTATGATTTGTCATTCCACCTTGCCAGAGTCACTCTGGGGAGAGGCATTAAAAACAGCAGCATACATTCTTAATAGAGTACCAACTACGACAGCGGCTAAAACACCTTATGAGCTTTGGATTGGGCGTAAGCCTAGTCTGAACCACCTTCATGTTTGGGGATGTCCAACTGAGGCAAGGTCTTATAGGCCGAATGAAAAGAAATTTGAACCCCGAACAATTAGCAGCTATTTTATAGGGTACTCAGAAAAATCAAGGGGCTATAAATTTTATGATCCAAAATTGAGAACAATTTTTGAGACGGGAACGACAACGTTCTTTGAGGATATTGAGTTTGGGGGGAAGATTAAGGTTAAAGATTTTGTCTTTGAGGAAGAATCAGTAACAATTCCAGAACTGATTCTTCCACCAGTTGACTTTCCCATTATTGAACAAACTCAAGATGATCTGGTTGTTCAGGAAGAACAAAATCCAGATCAAATTCAAGATCCTCAAGAACAAGTACCTCAAGAGCCAGCTCCATTGCGGAGATCCACTAGAGAAAGGAAGAAACTACATGCTCACATATTGGAGGTCAGACCAGTTAAAGATCACTGGGTACTCTGACTCGGATTTTGCGGGATGCCAAGACAGCTTAAGATCAACTTCAGGCTATGTCTTTCTGTTAGCTGGTGGAGCAGTTTCTTGGCGTAGTGCCAAGCAAGGTCTTACTGCTTCATCAACCATGGTAGCAGAATTCGTAGCAATTCATGAGGCATCTGACCAGGGCATTTGGCTGAGAAGTTTTGTCACGGGGCTGCAAATAGTTGAAGGGATTGAAAGACCACTTAAGTTGTATTGTGACAATAGATCAGCAGTCCTGTATTCTAACAATAATAGGAGCTCAACCAAGTCAAAACACATTGACATTAAGTTCCTAGTTGTTAAAGAGAAGGTACAAAGTGGACAGATATCCATAGAACACTTAAGGACAAACTCCATGATTGCGGGTCCGCTCACTAAAGGTCTACCACCCAAGGTCTTTCATGAGCATACTGCTCACATGGGTGTGCTACAGTTTGAGGGATCTTGATTTTAGTGGGAGTTTCGTCCATTATGTAATTTATGTTCTATGTTTAATTGTAAAATACAAATACATTGTATTTGGATTTTCTGATCAGAAATAAAGTTTAAAATATTCAGTTTTGGTTACTTTGTACATTTAAGTTATGGTATGATCTCATTCGGTAAAGTAGGACCAGTTGAAAATTGACATGCATTGACCAACTTCATGTAATTTTCATGCTACACCTTTCATAATGGGTCTATGTCATTTAGTTGTGTCAGTACGGGTGATCATTGATGGGTTTAGTTATGCTTATTATGACGAAAGCCTCTTTGGTTCCATGTGCTGATATGATTAATGGACGGGACGATTTGGATTATGCTCAAGGTAATTATAATGACATTTTTGACGTCATAAAGTCTAACACACTCCTAAGGATACATGTGTGACCAGTGGGAGATTGTAAGATTTATGGGTCACATATGTAATTAATTAATAAAGTGTGTTATGGTCATTATATAATTAGCCAATAAACTAGGGGTCAAATAATATATAATAGTTTATGGCTAAAGAGCATAATAGTTATGAAAATTAATAGTGTAGATACCAGGCAGTTTCTAATTTAATGAGGGGCTGAATTAGAAATATTGCAATTTGGGATATAACTAATAATAGTTATATATAGGGGTAGTGGTCCCCAAGGCAAACACAACAAGACTATTCAGTTTCACAAACCCTAAGGAGAAAACTCTCTGGTTCTCTGGTTCTCTCTATCCCCATCAAGAGAGCAAGGTCTTCAGGGTGTTTTGCTGAGGAAGATCACCAAACCCATTGACTTTATCATCATCATCCCAGGATTTCATCAATGGCAATTCCCACAGGTACGCTTCCGCCTTTGGTTATTCATCATGTAATTGGCATGGATTATTGAGCATAAGGTTGTAGGATTTGTATCCAACAATAATTTCTCGTTCTACTAATGGTAAGCTCTATCAAGAATTTTATAAGTTAATGCAATATAAATTTGAGATAGCATGATGAGACATCTACATTTTTTTTCTTGGAATTCAAATCAATCGAAACTCATAACGATAATTCATTTATCATACCAAATATACAAAAGAACTTCTTATTGCCTCATATTATCACGAAACACTTTTCCCTCTTTAGGTCTCATATAGTCTTGCTCGTGTTAGAGTGTCACACAATTCTCTTATTATAAGTCTCACACTGTCTCACTTTTTGTCTCGCTCTCATCACAATCTCACTCGTAGATCTCCTTACTCGCACGAGGTTGCTTGGAACCTTTGTAGATCTCCTCTTTGGATATTTCTTTAATTGATAATCTATTTTGATTTTATTTGTATTTTAGGATTTTTGATTTGTTGCGCTTCTTACTCTATTCTTGTGCTTTTTAAAATTTGATTTGTCTTTGCTACCTGCTATGTCAATTAGATTTTTTAGATTGTGTTGTTGTGGTGTTTATTAGATTTATTTTCTTGACCATATTAATATTAATTAAAGAGTGAAATTGATAGAAATACACAATAATTTATCACAGGTTCGCTACTTTATTCTCACAAACTAATTTATATTCGGTCCCACTTCATTAGAGATAGTAAAATGAATGAATCGGATGAATTTGGATTAAGATAGTAATAGATGGATTGAAATAATCCATTAATCTATTAAGATCTACTAAAAATTAGTTAAATTTATTCAATTCATCCAATCAATTATACATAAAACACAATTCAATCTATCCATTATCACATTTTTTAAATGAATGGATTTATTCGACTAATTCTTTTATTGATTTTTTTAGCATTCTAATAAATTATATACATATAATAACAATATTATTTTTATTCTTTCTAAAATAATTTATGTATTAATTTAAAAAAAATCGTAAAAGAAATGTGATTTTTTGTTTTTTATAATTTTTTTTTTTGAAAACACTATTTGTGGAGACATAACTATAGTAATTTTATGGTGATTGATAGTGGAGCTCCAGCAACTACCTAGGCGGAGTGTGGAGACCTCTTGCGATTGATCGCATCCAACCACCAATATTATTAACTTAATGATAAATACATAATATTTAAATTTCTATTTTTAAAAGAAATTGCTCATTTTTAAATTAATAAAAAAAATGTTTATAAATAATAAATAAAATTATGTTTAGAAATATTTCGTGTAAAAAACAGTTTTTTAATTAATGAAAATATTTTTTTAAATAAATAAATATAATCTATTAGATTTAATTTAAAATATAATATGTGATCAATTGGATTTTAGAAAAAGGTAAGATGGATGAGATTCATCCTTTTTTTCTAAATAGACAAATTAGATGCATTCGATTAACAATTCTATTGCATAGTGTAAGGGTTTATAAAAGACGGGTTACGTCGGATTGTGCATGCCATTTATTCGACATTAATATTAGACATTAGTCCGATCAAACTTGATGAATACAAGTTAAATAAGGACGAGGCTATATAAAGAAAAAATCAGATTGATCTCAAGACAAGTCACAAACTAATATTACATGAACTTCTTGAGTATTATTTTTGAAAAAAAAAATGTTAAAATACTCCCTTTTGAAAAAAATTTATCATAATACTCCATTTTAAAAAAAAATCTTTTGGGAAGTCGCCATTTGGAATTTAGGTTTTCTTAAGAAAATCGTCATTCCAAATGACAACTTATAATTAAAAAAAAAAGTATTTTAGTATTTAAATTTCAAAAAGAAGTATTTTACTATTTTTTTTCAACAAAGAGTTATTTTAATAAAAAAAACCGAACTTCTTTGTGAAAAAAATACTAAACAACAAATAGATTAATCAATTATTAAATAAATTATATTGAGCAATATAAATAAAAAGTTAATAATTAAATAATAAAACATAAATATATTGTAGTTGAATTAAATGCAGTAAAATAAATATTTTTTAGAGTTAATGAGTGTGAATGGGAGTAAAAATATAAAATTAATGAGTAAAAAATACATCTTGTGTCCTCAAGAACTTTTGAGACGGGACATGTAATGTAAATAGTGCATAATTAAATCAAATTGCCGTCCATAACAAATGTATGAGAGTTTATTTCTATCAGTTAATAATTGAATTATTTCAACATCCTTAAAAATGAATTTACAACTAGAAACTCCGCTCCTTTCTTCAAGAACTACTCACAACCAAAATTTGAAAAGCAACTTTTTCAATATCTTTGAAAAGTTAATTTCTCAAGCAATTTTTCAGATTCACAAGCTTAGTGAATATGGAGACACATGGATTCACATACTCCCCCTATTCGGTGATGGCAAAATTTTGTTGATATGTTTTCTGAATATCTCAAGGAGATTTGGCATTATAAAAAAGAAAACAAAAATCACATAAAATTAGAACTATCGAATTGGTTAGCATGCTGAAATATTGCCTCGAACTAAGGCAAAATATGCATTACACACTATAAACCATAACTTTCCAATAAAGTGAACCAAGGTTCATAAAAAATAGAAAGAAATATAACATGAAGCATATACCACATAGAGATCTCCCCCATTCTCCTAAGTCTTTCATGGAGAATTGTTTAGATAGCCAAATATTTGTACTTTGCTTTGTCGGTATATAATTTCCAAAAATTTATATGTCATTGACATGTATTACTAAGAAAATGAATGTGCTCCCACTGACCTTTTTGTAAAAATTGGGTTCTTCTTCATATTTAACTGAATTTTTCAAAGCAATGACGTTCAACATCATTTTCACTTCCTCGAGCCTATGGGGCTTTATCATTTTCTTGATCTTCATCAAGTTCTATTTCTTTACCATTAATTCCCTTGGAGAAAAACTCCCTTTCAAGAAATGTTCCTCCTCTAGCCACATAAACTTTATAGTTAGAGGGGTAATAGATATATTATATCATTGTGTCTTTAGGATATCCAATGAATCTACACTTACTAGACCTTGCATCAAGTTTCTCTATTTGCAAGGGGCTATGTTTAGAAGATGAGCGAAAACTTTCAAAGCATACCCCTGTAATATTATCGAAAGATCAATGAACTTTATCATCAATCTAATAAGGTTCGATTTCTTATTTTAGTGACACCATTTTGTTTTAACAAATGCAAAAGCTAAGCATCCGTAACAAACAAGCAAGCTCAATCTCCAGATTGATAAAGCAACAAGTACAACTATGAGATACAAGATTAAACACTACAACTACACCTTTGAGAAGTCTGTGCATGAAACAAAGACATTTAACAACTGTTAAATATTCTCAGTCCAACACTTACTGAAAACAGAAACGAAGATTGTTCTGGTTATAAAACAAGAACATTCATGCTTTTTGATAACACTTAATCCATTAAAGCAATTACGGGACAACTGGATTTCCAACGGGTATATGAGTTGTCATCAACCTTAATGAAGCCTATAAAATGAACCTCAAAGTCAAGAAAACAACAAAAGTTTAAAGTGCAAGTAATCAATCACTTAAACAAGGGTTGAGTATATTTTGATTCATCAACCTCTTTAAATCATTTTATTTGAAACTCAAGACTATATGGTTGAATATAGATTGAGTGAATTGTAAAAAATCCTTTTGTGATTAAAAGGTGATCTATAAAATCTTTTATAAGATTGAAATGTAATAGTTGGAAATCATTTCAAAGTAGAAAGGTGTAACATTGTAACTGATCAAGATTGATCTGAAAAGTTGGTGTAAAAAATCAAGAACAATCTTGTTTGAACACTTTAATGAAAAAGCTCACGAATTGTGAGTATTGGAAGTAACACACTTTGGGTGAACTAAGATATATTATTGGTGATTCTCTTTCCTTTATCTGTATTTATTTCTGATTCACTAACCATATATCACATAGGGAAATTTTCTTTTGATTTCACTAACCAAGAACAACTTGCTTTTTGTTGTGTTTCAAACCAAGATTGATATTGAGTTACTTATATTTAAATTAAGCATAAATTGATTTCAAAAGAGCCAATTACAATTCAAACCCCCTACATTGTAATTGACATTGTCATTTCATCTAGTTCTAATAAATAGTGATTTATATTCATACTTATCAAGGTAACCTACCTTGTATAACTTGTTAATTCTTTTTTCACCAATGTGACTGAGCCAACAATGCGAAAGATATATTTTATTTAATCAGTTATCTCTTTTTCTTTTGAAATCAAAAGAAACGTGCAAAACTGAATTATAATTCACATTTGGTAAAAGAAACATGCAAAACTGAATTATAATTCACATTTGGTAAGACATATACCCTGTTGAAGACAACCATTCACATATAAATAATCATTATGATAAATGGAACAAATATTATTATTAAAAGTATTGCAAAATGACACTTGTCCAACACAAAAAAAGAAATTACTTTTGAAATAAACTTGGAAATGTAATAACAATGATCTAATACTAGCACTTTGCTAGTGAATATTATCTATGAGACTGATCCAACAACTACAATAGTAGCATTAGCTCCATTCCTTACTTGAAGGTTCACATCACCTTTATTCAGTGTTCTCTTTATCTACAGTCCCTACAACATATTACAAATGTTAAAACTGTTGCCAATATCTAATACCCATATGGTGGGATCAATAATAGTTAAAGAAACAATGAAAACATTTTTCATTAATGTTTCACCTTGTTTCTTCATTAACGTATTATAAATGTTAAAACTACTACCAATATCTAATACCCTATATCATGAATTTTAATATGAATCAAGACACTTCTTGCAATTTCTCTTCCAATGCCCTTTCTCCTTATAGTAAAAAACATTCAACATCAACTTGATTGACGTTTACCCTTTTATGCTTTCTTGAAAATTAGAGTTCATCTTATTCATATTAAAATTCACAAAAATATGTGAAAATGATTTAGGAAGTGATTGGAGCATCAAATTTTGAGAAAGCTATTTCCCAATTGTGAACCCTAATTTCTCAAGTTGTTCGATTAGATCAATCATCTTAAGCACATGGGATTCAACTTGAGCATTTTCATTCAATGAGGACATGAACAAAGTTTTAGATAATTGATATCTAGCTGTCCTTATTTGTCCACTGTACATCTTCTTAGAGCATCTCCAACTAGAGGTAAAATGAGTTCGTCCGTCAGCGTGTAATTACTTAACTTCTAGTTTTTTGTGGGTTCACCGTTGGAGTTGTGCCAAGGTGTCATCACGGTACTGTCAGGAAGCAACGGTGCTTCATAGCAGTTAACTTTTAATAATTTATTAATAATAATAAATTTATCATTTTTTTATTAATTTATAGCCATTAACTTCTTTTTAATTTATTAAATAATAATAATTTTGTAACCATTACCTTTTTTTAGTTAATATACCATCGTTAGCCTTTTTTTTTCCTTTAATTACGATTGTTAGCTCATTAATAGGAACAATTTGTTATTCATACTTTTTCTTCACAATTTTTGTTACATAATTTTATTAAAATTTTTATTAACGGTACATTTTTATTTATTTTTTCATTTTAAATTATTTATGTCATGTATTTAACATTTAATTTTTATTATTGTTATAAAAATTTAAGTTTAATTTTATTTTAATTTAAAATTAAAATTAAAATTTTATTTCAATTTTAAATTAAAATAATGTATAATAATATTAATAAGAATATTTAAATTAATATTTTAAGTTATAATAAAATTAAATATAAATAAAATATTAATGTATAAATTAAAGTTAATGGATATAATATGATTTTTTTAAAGTTAAACCGTACATAAATGAATGAATTGATTCAGAGTGATGTGGCATAATAGAACCTATTTAAATGGAGTTCACCGTTGGAGTAAAAAAAGAATGAGTTCCTTCAAGATGACGTGGCACAGTGGACCCATCTAAAATACCAATATTGAGTTCACCGTTGAAGATATTCTTAAGATGATCGATGATTTCAAGAGGGTTCATATCCTCATGTTGTCTTTGAAGATAGGAACTCATGGATGCAAGAATTATACACTTAGTAGTAAGACATTGTTCTAAATACTTCTCATAAGTCTTGAGTGCTTCAACATTTGTTAGATCAATCGGTGATGCCATAATAGGCTTATCAATAATATCGATCAATTTTTCATGCATGAGAACAATTATCAAGTTATGATACCAATTGTCCTAATTGGATCCAACCAATTATCCAGATTTAGGTATTCTACAAAGTGGCAAACAAGACATAGTGCTAAAAATAAGTTATGATGTTAGAATATCCTTTTCAAAAATGGGAGATTTCTTAAAACTATATATAAGCCACATGGTTGTCAATTCGTTTCTTATATATATTTTAAATCAAGGTGTATCATACCACATAAGTTCTTGGTTGTTAAGTCAATCATATTGATATGTATATTTCCATAAATTAATTTTAATACTTCTTTGGGTAGTCCAGATTTTAAGTATATAATTACTTTCACACACACACACATATATATATATATATATATATTAATATTATATGTAATAAAATTCTCAAATTAAATTATCAAATAATAAAATATTTATTTAGTATTTATAATACTTTGATGAATCATGTTGGCTTCTTCTCATCTAAAACTTGATCAAGATCATGTTGCACCAAGATGTTAGAACCAAGTTGGTTTAAAAAACTATAACATTTACTTGTTTTGATGATAAATTATGGGAACAATTTAAAACACTAATATTCTGATTAAGTGTGCAGTTCTTAGTTCAATGAATTTTGTAGGATCTTATTTTGTATCCTCTAGTGATTGGACTAAGATGAAGGAACTCCAAGATTTCGCTTATATTATGGATTTTAAGTTTGGTAAATGCGCTCTAAAATGTGTCTTTATGAGAGTACAACTTTGTAAACACTCTCTTGTGAATGCTTTTTCAGAAAATCCAAACCTATTATTTTGTAACCTAGCCCAATAATGACTGCATTTCTCAACAACTTGACGGTACTAAACTAGAAGTTTGAGAAGACTTGAACCATGATAAATCTGTTGCGTTGTTCTTTTTTTTTTATCTGCTCTGTTTATCTTTACTTTAGTTTAGTCACGTTATTTTTTTTTTTTAAAAAAAGAAACACAATTAAAACTCTCATTTTTCTTTTGTTTCTCATTCTACATAAGAGTTCTTGAATAGTACTATGCCAAATTTTGAAATTGAAGTTTTTCAACAAATACTGAAATCTTAAACAATGGCGTGTTTCATACCATAGCTTTAATATCACTTTTGGTAAAATTATGCACACACCTATGATCGTATATGGGAATATACACCACAGATGAAAGATGAAGGAATAAGAATACACGATAAATTATGTAATCGAACATCTCTTGTCTATGTCCACATAAACACTTCAACAATTATATCTAATATTTCAGATTATCGTAATTTGTAACCCAAACCCAAATTATGTATCTCTCTACAAACTGTCTCACTCTAAAAGTTATAAGAAATAATAACACTCTTATTACAAAAGACATTCTCATGTGTTCTCACACACATCCTTGCTCTAGAATGAGATGCTCCAATACTTCACAAGACTCCTATTATCGGAAACGAGTATAATTTCTTCCCAAAATTCTCAATTTAAAGTGGTTACTACTCCACAATTCGAATTATGTCTAAAAACTCTCGATTTACTTTTCGAAGTTGAATGTGCATATTTCAATAATAAAATTCTATGATTTTGGAATGTTTTTTTTCTCTTTTTATATTAATTGGGATTTAATACTTTAAAATTTTGAATTAATTCACAACAATGTTGGAGATAATTCAAATTGATTAGTAATTAGGTAGTTAGAGTATGGTTAGAATATAGTTAGAAGTTAGTTAGGATCTGGTTAAGAGTTGGTTAAGTTGAACAACCAAAACTGCTGTTATAAAAGGCAAATGAAGAGCAGCAGAGAACCGAGATCAATCTGCGTTTTTCTGTTTTATCTATTTTCTTCTCTTTTCTTCTCAATTCCAATTCCTCTCAATTATACAACCTGTTCCAACATGGCATCAAGAGCTTGGGTCTAGATCTTGGGAAACACGAGTGAAAGTGTGTGGGGAAATCAAAATTGGAAAACACAAGTGTGAGTGAAAGAAAAAAGAAGAAATGAATGGAGGAGGACTCCCATCGAATTTGCTAATCCTGGATGGAAAGAACTGGGAGAGGTGGTCTGCATCAATGAGATCGTTGTTGGGAGCTCAAGAAGTGTTTGAGATTGTTCAAGATGGCTATGAACAACTTGGTGTGAATCCAACAGAAAGACAACAAATAACTTTCGAAGTTTGCAAGAAAAGGGATTGCAAGGCATTATTTTACATCCAGCAAAGTGTGGATTCAAACAATTTTGAAAGGATCTCAAAGGTATCTACAGCAAAAGAGTCATGGGATATCTTGGTGAAGTATTACAGAGGTGATGAAAGAACCAAGAAAGTGAAGCTCCAAATGCAAAGAAGACAATACGAATTGTTGCAGATGGAAGAAGATGAAGCTGTGGAAGATTACTTCAATCGTGTGCAGGTTGTTGTTAATCAAATGAGAACAAATGGTGAATCATTAACTGAAGTGACAGTTATTGAAAAGATTCTTAGAACATTAACACAAAGGTATGATCACATAGTGGTGGCAATTCAAGAATCAAAAGATCTTGATAAGATGAAGATGGAGGATTTGCAAGGCTCTCTTGAAGCTCATGAACTGAGATTAAGAGAAAGGTGTGCAGCAACCTCAATATCACAAGTGCAGGCCCTGCAGGCTCAAGTTAGCAAGAAGACCAACCAAGGTGATATGAAGCACAAGAAAGGCAAAGGTAACTTCAAGTGGTACAAGAAGTATGATTATGATGAAAAGACAGATGATTCTGATGAAGGGTCTGGAAGTTCAAGAGAACATAATAAAAGTAACAACAGCAGCAAGAATTTGAATGGCAAAAAGAAATTTAACAAGAAAGAAATCCAATGTTACAATTGTCAAAAATGAGGGCATTTTGCAAATGAGTGCAAATCCAAGAAAGTCCAAAGAGAGGATGATGACGATCAAATGGCAGTTGAGGATTCAGATTCAGATGATGTGTTATCGATGGCAATAACAAACGAAGATCGTTCTAGAAAAGGTGTTAAAAACGAAGATCGTTCTGGAAAAGGTGTTAAAAACGAAGATCGTTCTGGAAAAGGTGTTAAAAACGAAGATCGTTCTGGAAAAGGTAAAAAATGTTCTTCATATCAGTTTTGGTATCTTGACACAGGGTGCTCGAATCACATGATTGGCCGAAGAGATTGGTTTGTAAGCATTGATGATAAGGTAAAAAGAGAGATTAGATTTGTATATAGCAGCAAACTAACTGCAGAAGGAGAAGGAAATGTGTTGATTCAAAGGAAAGATGGCAAGCAATATTTCATATGTGATGTGTTGTATGTGCCAAGAATGAAGAATAATTTGTTAAGTCTTGGACAACTACTTGAAAAGGGATATTCAATGAAGATGAAGCATGGTGAAATAAAGATGTTTGATAGTGCAAACAAGTTTGTACTGAAGGCACCATTGTCCAGAAACAGAACCTTCAAAACAGCCCTGTCAAATAGATCTTTAAGAATGGTGGAGGTTGAAAAATTGGATGAGATGTTGAATCCAAGGGAATGTGATGTTAGTACTCCAGCTATTCAACCTCACACAGCTTGTAGAACTACAAATAAATGGAAAACAGTCAATCCCAACGTAAGAGCAAGAGCTGTTATAGGCGATGTTGAGCAAGGGAACAAACATGCTAATGTTCCAGCCACTCCTGCCATTGTACCAAGCAATAGAAGAAAGGTCCCTGCAACTTCTGTTTGCAGAAAGAAGGAAGTGAATGTGCTAGATGATGATAAGAGTGAGGTCCAAGGAAAGCTAGTAGATGAAACTATGACTCATGTTGCAGCTCCTAGCAATAAGACAAGAGTTGTTGAATGTTTGGCTTGTAACAAGGCTGATTTGCAACAGCTGGACATATTGTTGGGAGATGACATGAAGGTGATAACAGGGATGAAATCTGAAGCATTGAAGACTACAATTGGTCAAGGCAGCAAAGGGAAAAAGGCTGATGCGTTGTTAACCATGAGTGATCAAAAGGAATGCATCCTAATTAAAAGCTTGAAGAGGGTGAAGTTCAAATAGATTAGGAACAATCTTGTATTAATGTCAATTGAATCACTTTGAATTAGGGGGCATGTTGGAGATAATTCAAATTGATTAGTAATTAGGTAGTTAGAGTATGGTTAGAATAGTTAGAAGTTAGTTAGGATCTGGTTTAGAGTTGGTTAAGTTGAACAACCAAAACTGCTGTTATAAAAGGCAAATGAAGAGCAGAATGTGTAATATGCAGAAAAACAGAAACAGAGATCAATCTGCAGAGAACCGAGATCAATCTGCGTTTTTCTTTTTTCTCTATTTTCTTCTATTTTCTTCTCAATTCCAATTCCTCTCAATTATACAACCTATTCCAACAAACAATAATATATATTTCAAAGACACATCACCAAATTTCGAATTATGTAAATATGGAAATGGAGGATAAAATAATTAACTCACGATGGTGTAAACTATATTTTCAACCAAAGTTTTAAATAGCGATCGCAGATGCGTTAAGGATTTTGAGATATCAGCTATTACAAATGATGCATTAGAAATTGTGGTCGTCGCAGTAGAAGTTAATCAGAAAGTAAGAGAATGTGTAAATATATTAGGAAACTGTTTTTTATCCATGTGACGTAAAAAAAATGGAATTCTCATATTTATTTTAATAAAAAAATGGTGTTTCGACGCAGTCATTGTGATTAATTTTTGCGATTTTTCTTTACATGTTTAAAATAGAAAGAAAAAAAAAAAAGATAACAAAGTCTCCATTTACCTGCATTTACGTTCTTTTTGCGACCGTTTTCTCATCGCATATTGTTTTTTATAACCTTGGTTTCAACGTGTATATATTCACAATTCTTAGTCCAAATCTTGCAAATCAAGAAATTAATAGTTCATCTCACATAGTCTTGTATTTAGATTGGGTTAGTACAACAGACTATAATAAATTTTTGTCGTTATAATTTGTTATGGAACCAAACGTAACGGACCAAAATATTCAATTCCTACTTATTTAGAATTAAAAATGTTGTGCTGACTTATACTCCAAGTTCAAATTCTACTTATTTATTATATAGTAGAATTAGAGATATTTTAATTTTGACTAAATAACACGATCTATCTACTTAATTATCATGTTTAATATAATGTAAATTTCATCAAATACATAACTCAAATATTTAAATAAATTCATATTTTTATCTTCAATATCATCAAATTCATCAAATAAAGAATGAAAATATGAGTTTATTTAAAAATTTAAGTTATGAATTTGATGAAATTTGCATTATATTAAACATGATAATTAATTTTGTGAGTTTTATTTGAAAATTTTGATGAAATTTTAGAAAAAAAGAAATAATATTATAGACATTTTAAAACATAAAAGATTAAAAATAAAAAACTAAATCGAGAAATAAAAATATAGAATTAAAACATTAACAGTAAATTAACATACTGCGAGTGCTATTTAATCTATAATTTTTTTTAGCTAAAAATGGACCAAGATCTCCTACTATAATAAATACACATAACTTTCATTGTTGACCATTTATTTAAGATCGGTCGAATTAAATTAAAATTTATATCTTTTAAATTAAAATAATATTAGTCGATAATTTAAAATCAGGCAGTCGAAATCGATTATAGTGCTGTACCGTTACTGCTGGAAATCCTATTCACCCAAAGTATTCGTTGATTCTTTATTCTCATTTAGCCTAAGGTTTAGGTATTTAGCTATTTTATTAAACGTCACATTCCGCAACATTAATATTAGCATCTGTTATTACGGCATTTTAGGGGTACAAGAGGATGGAACGCAATCTATGACCCTACCCTTATTGACTCCACCAAATTAATCGGTTCGATTATCTTTGTAAGTATTATTCTTTCATTTCTTGATGTGAGGTTAGGAGCCAAATCACGTGCAAATGGAGTAGTAGTTGTTAGAATTATTAGATTTAGGGAGATTTTGTTTTTCTTAGTCCTTCACAACTACCGGTAACCATATAGTAGCGGTAAAGAATCCAAATACTTTTTTAAGTGTACAAGTTATTTTAAATAATAAAATAAGTGATATTAATTGTTCTTTTAGATCTAATAAATAAATTAATAATTAATATTAAGTGCACATACACGATCAATCATATATAATTATAATATCAATTATTAATTTATGAGAAATGCTATTTGATATGAAGGATTATTAGAAGAAAGAAAAGAATGATTTGAAAATGAGTTTGAGTAAATTACCATTTTTAGCAAAAAAACTCAATTACATCCTTTATTCATCAAAGTCATTCATTTTAGTTTCAAACGTTAACGTTGTTATGTAGGTGACGTGGATGCTAATTTGGGCGATTATGTATAAAAAATTTCATGTCATTTGTGTGGATGACGTGGTCAGGGACTCAAATGACAATTATACTAAAATTTTCTCCAATAAATTCAAATAATTGAAAGAAGTTTGAAACCACATCATCTTCTTTCCCAAATTTATTCTTCAGTGAAACATATTTTTAGAAAAAATATATTTGGGAAAGAAAATGGCGAGAATTTAAAATTTTTAGATTTACTTTTATATTATTGAAGAAAATTTGGGCATAACTATCATTTTAGTCATTGGCCACATCAACCACACAAATGGCATGAAGTTTGGAATACATTGTCCACCAAGTCAAAGTCTACTTAACTATTTTAATTTCTGAGACTAAAATAATTGATGTGAGTAGGTTTTTTTTTTCAAAGTTAGGAACCAATATAAAACCCCTTATACCTTTAGGGACCAAAATGGAAGCTTACTCTAGGAGTTTTGACAAATCAAATTCTAACTAACCATACATAAAGGTAGTGCGTGATTATTATTTGGAATTAGTTAAATGTTGCCGTATAAGATTTTTGTATTTTTTATCAATGTTCTCTTGTAATAATAAACATTTCCTTTCATTTATTCACTTTTAAATAGCTAAATGTTTTTGTCAAATTTGTCGATAATACTCACTAACATAAATCCTTAAGTTTTAACTAAACTGACAAATGTCGATATTGTTAGATAAATATTTTGTCTCGAATTTAAATTTAGAATATCACAATTGTATGTGAGTTTATGATGATTTTTACCAATTCTTAGACGGATAAAATGAAAAAACCAACTTAATTTTTTGTTACATTTTTACCGTACTATCAAATTTCATATTCTCTTGGTCCTACATATGGATAGTAATTTAACACATGTTGAGAAATGCCTTTTTGCTTATAAATATATATGATCCTCACCACCGTAAGCAAGGACACGTGTTTGAAAATATGCCTAATTTTAGAAATTATTTGAAGTAACTAGTGTAACGATCTCAATTGCTATGCCAATTCAGCCGAGACTTCTCTTTCCAAAATGATATTTTTATCATGAAGTTGGCAATTATCAACAATCGGGATGGCAATTAGACCCAAAACCAATGGGTACCGGCAAAAAAAACCCACAATGGGTAGGGTAAAAACCCGCATAATGGGTATGGGTACGGAGACGGATAATTACCCGCAAAATAAAGCGGGTATGGGTACGGGTACGGGTACTATAGTACCCACCCCGCCCCGCATCCGCATTTATATAAATATATTATTTATTTATTTATTTATTTAATATATTAATATTTAGTTTAATTAATTTTTTTTTATGTTTTAATATTTATTAATATCATTGGACCATTACAATATTTATAATCAAATCAAAAGATAAACGTTTGTAAACTTTTTAAGAATTTGATTATGATGAATAGTTAAATAATTGTGACTTTATAACTAAGAATTATATCTTATTAATTGTGTCTTTATAATTATACTTGCAACTTATAAATTGTTTTTACTAATCTTAAATAATATTGTCGTAAGACTTGCAACTTCATAAAATAATATCATGGATTTGAATGTGTATTGTAACGAGTGTTCACTTGAAATATTTTGAGTTAGAAAATATTTTGGTTTATAATATTTTATGATTTAATTTATGATATTTGGATAATTTTTAAATGGATAAATACCACATATAGTCCCTTAACTTAATTTTAGTTAACGTTTTAGTCTTTTATCTTCTTTTTTTCCTCCCGATTTGGTCCTTTATTTTAATTTTAAGTGACAATTTGATCTTTTATGTTTTAAAATGTCAATAATTTTATCCTTACTTTTTGCAAAATTTCAAAAAATTCATCAAAAATTTCAAACAAAACCCATAAAATTAATTATCATCCTCAATATAATGCAATTTCATCAAATTTATAACTTAAATATTTAAATAACCTCATATTTTTATCTCTAACAACATCAAATAAAGAATGACAAATATGAGTTTATTTGAAGATTTGAGTTACATATTTGATAAAGTTTATTTTATATTAAAGAATATAACTAAATTTATGAGTTTTGTTTGAAAATTTTGATGAATTTTTGTAAAAAAAAGGATAACATTGTTAATATTTTAAAACATAAAAGATTAAATTGTCACTTAAAATTCAAATAAAGGACTAAATAGGGAAGAAAAATAAGATAAAGGACTAAAACGTTAATTGAAATTAAGTTAAGGGACTATAGATGGTATTTACCCTTTTTAAATTTAATCACAAAATAATATTTATTTATCGATTTATTTTAGTTAAAGTGTGGGTAATGGGTATGGGTACGGGCACTTAGGTACCCAGAGGGTAAGGGTACGGGTATTAAAGTTAATACCCAAGAGAGTACGGGCACGGGTATGAGTATGTTTTTAAACTGCGAGTATGGGTACGGGTACTATAGCACCCTACCCAAACCCTATCCATTGCCATCCCTAGTCAACAAAAATTCAATGATTAACTTGCAACTACATAATTCGCAGTCACATTGTTTCATGTGGAGCACTTCTTATGCTTAAATAATAATATAAAATTGCTTATGGCTCTACAATTACAAGTATCTTATTAAATATTAATCTTTTCACATATATGTCCTTCCAATCTCTTGACTTGTAATGTAACTCTGTTTCTTACATCACATAAAGGCAGCTTCAGATATGGTCTTTTGGCCAAGTAGGATAGGTGTGATCGTGAAGCAGGTTGAGGCATTTATCACAGAGTTCTTTGATTAGAATCCACAAAGTCATGTTGGTTTGGTCACTTCAAAAGATGGGGTCGTGACTTGCAAATCATTATAATGATTACAACGTTTCATTTTTGTAGTTTGCTCAGGCTCCAAAGATCGTAGGACCGGCGATCATGGTTAATGCAACTAAAGACATCTTTATTTCTTGGTTCGTAACACTCACTCTTTTATTTCATTTCTTAAGGCTTCATAGTTTTGAAAGAATAAATTTGTGCTGAATACTGCATTTCAAAGCTTTATAACATTTTGCTAGCTTGTATATAAAATAAATTAATTAATAAGTGAACTCTTGTTTAAGACTTCCAAGGATGGTATTGTATATAGTCTTTCATAGCTCTTTTCTTTTGGTAAGTTTAGGACCTAGCTTATTTGGCTTGTTGAATATGAACTCTAAAAATGCATATTAAAACTAATCATGAAAAGATGTATATATGGATATATAAAAATGAGGGAAATGAAAGATACATGTAACACTCCGATTTTCAATTGAGTGTATTTTTTTTTTTTCAAAACAAAATCATTTAACAAAGAAATAAATAAGGAAATACCTTTGAATAAATATTTAAGTCATTATAATTTACAAGCAGCGGAATAGTTTTTCGAAATATGAATCCAAAGTATTTACACATCAAAAAGTGGTCCATGAAATCCATCGAACATAACATGTCATGCTGACAATATTAGTACAGGTACAATCTTCCAATTTAAAATAAACGCAATCCAAAAGAAAGACATCTGTTCCCTCCATGTCAACCTAATCTGATCATTCTACAAATAAAAAAAACTATACACCCTGAGTGATCTCCACGCGCCCCGTAACATCCTCCTAACATAGCTCCAGTCAGGCATTCCCATCTACATTCTCATCCACTGGGTACGAACCGGTAGGATTGTCCTAGCTCTCATATGAGGGCAAAACCCAAATTTCCACAATAGTTGTAAATGGTCACCAACCGAAATTAACAGTTAACACATAACATTTAAGTTTTTAAATGCACAAAATAACCTTTTAACTTAGCATGCACCTTAAAAGGGTTTTCCATATGCTAAAAGTTCATATAATACTTGCCAAATAAAAATGAAATCAAAATAAGGTTTTTAATCAATCAAGTAATAAGTAACTGACCAATCCATTGATGAATCAATTGAGCAATCAATTATCTAACTCAGAGTAAGAGTTTCTACTAAGCAAATCGATTGGGAAATCGATTTCTTGAAGGTTTTTAGTGAAACCTGTACTCTGGGCTTAAATCAATCGATTGAGCAATCGATTGAATGAATAGCTGAGCCCCTGTAACAAATCCAATCGATTGGCAAATCGATTTTGACCAAATAGCTGAGCTATTGTAATAGCCAAATCGATTGGCAAATCGATTAGTTCAATATCTTTTCAAGATTCAAGAAAACAGGAGACACAACAATCGATAGGGAAATCGATTTCTTAAATGGTTTTATGAAACATATTACAAAATCGATTGACACATCGATTTTGTCAAAATAGCTGAGCTCCTGTAACAAATCAAATCGATTGGCAAATCGATTTTAATAAATGGCTTTTCACAGAATCGATTTGGGAATCAATTTCCTTGAATGTTTTTCTAAAACTACATAAACTAACTCAATCACATTCACACACAACTCCAAAACATAACACTTAGCAATTTCAACACAATCACCACGACATCTCAAGTTCAAACACTCAATCATAAACTTGAATCAAACACGACTCGTGTGCCAAGAACCCTAATGCAATGCGTATATGCCAAAATGCGTGGACTCAGAATTCCAAACCAAAAACCTCCTCGAAGGGTCGTAAATCATAATTGTACCGCCTATCATAGGCCGAAGTACTAATTACCGAGGTGCCACCTATCACGGGTCTGCACGATTTACTTAAAAGCGTAAACCATAAACGTACTGCCTATCACGGGCCAGTACCGTTTACCGAGGTGCCACCTATCACGGGTCTGCACGATTTACTAAAAAGAAACGTAAATCATAAATGTACCATCTATCACAGGCCAAAGTACTATTTACCAAGGTGCTGCCTATCACGGGTCTGCACAATTTACAAAAAACCATAAATTGTAAATGTACCGCCTATCACAGGCCAAAGTACTATTTACCAAGGTGCCACCTATCACGGGTCTGCACAATTTACAAAAAAAAAACGTAAATCGTAAATGTACCGCCTATCACAGGCCAAAGTACTATTTACCAAGGTGCCACCTATCACGGGTATGCACAATTAATAAAAAAAAATATAAATTGTAAATGTACCGCCTCTCACAGGCCAAAGTACTATTTACCAAGGTGCCACCTATCACGGGT
>JBBPBT010001178.1:7028224-7041680 GCA_037974875.1 Cicer bijugum | reverse complement strand
CGGGTCTGCACAATTTACAAAAAAAAAAAAACGTAAATCGTAAATGTACCGCCTATCATAGGCCAAAGTACTATTTACCAAGGTGTCACCTATCACGGGTCTGCGCGATTTACAAAAAAAATGAAATGCATGAGCATACTTTGACTCCATCCATGATAATCATTAAGCAAATGCAGATATTAAAAGATTCCCCATTTTTAATACTCATTTAACTCTAACAATTTTCACAACAATCGTTAAGTAAACAGAGATATTAAAAGATTCTCCATTTCTAATACTCGTTTAACTCTAACGATTTTCACTGCAAACATTAAGTAAACAAAGATATTAAAAGATTCCCCATTTTTAATACTCGTTTAACTCTAATAGTTTTCACGACAAACATTAAGTAAACAAGGATATTAAGAGATTCCCCATTCTTAATACTCATTTAACTTAAACGATTTTCACTGAAAACATTAAGTAAACAAAGATATTAAAAGATTCCCCATTTTTAATACTCGTTTAACTCTAATGGTTTTTAGATTCCACACAGAACATACCCAGACCTATTCTCAAATTCAATCCACAATTCACACCAAATCACATCACAGATTTCATAAGTATCAATTATGAACACATCGAATACGACGACACAAATCAACACAACCCACCACTCAAACACAACAAATTTCATTTACTCAAAATCATACATAAATAAGTTAAATTCATTTTCCACGAAACATTTATCAATATCACCCAAAACCCCACATTGGAATTTCACCCATAAAAGCATTAAATTCATTTTCCCCAAATCAACACTTCAACCCTAACCAATACTTTTCCACACAACCTCAGATAAGTCCCTAAATGCAAACTAAAAGTTTGGAAGGAGCCCTTACCTTAACGTTAGCTTTAACGTGCGATTACGGTATCGCGAGTAAATCCGGTAAAATCTCCGCTCGCGACGTCGCTTCCAAAGTTGGTACCCTAGCACCGTAGCGTGGTAGTGAGCAACTTTCCCTTCTATCTCTTTGCGAAACGAAGCTTAGATCTAGATGAAACATGGAGGTTTGTGTTTGACGGTTTTGAAATCCCTAACTCCGTTTTCGAATCCGGGAAGAAGGAAGAAGCTGGGAATTTGATCTTTCTCACTTACTAAGCCATGGGTTTCTTTTCTTGAACTAAAAGGAAGCCAAGAAAACAAAAATGAAAGAAGAAGGGGGGGAGTTTCACGCGAGGCAGAGGAAGAAGAAGGGTTCTGTTTTCTTTCTCTTTTCCTTTCTTCCTTTTTCCTTCCTTTCTATTTCTTTTCTTTCTATTTTCTTTCCTTTTTCCTCCACACAAACATATATATATATATATATTAATTACTTTTAACAAATATCTCCAAATATCTAGATATTTATTAAAATTACCATTTCACATTAAATTCTTCGTAAAAGATTCAGCGCAGTTAATTTAATTTATTTATCAACGGGTAATCTTAATCGGGCATCAAAATATCTTTTTGGTCATTTAAACTCCCAAAATATTAATAACTTGGCTAAAAAACCCCTGAGTTCAATATCAAAATCCACTAAAATACATAAAGTATAATTTAAAATTATGGGTGTTACAATACACTTTGTATTTTTATTTGATTTGAGAAGTAGAACAATGAGGGAAAAATGAAAGATACACTTTGAATAAATAAGCTGTTTTGCGTGTGTGTTTTGTTTCTGTTTGCAAGCTTTGTTTCATTATTTATTTTTGTTTTTATTTTATTATACACTAAGGTATCAATGTAGATGATGATGAATTATTTCTCAAGATGGTGATCAAGGCGATGAGAAGAGGACGACATAGATGATGAATTTGAAGAGGACAATGTAGATGATAAATATGAAGATACACTTGAATGATTTAGATGATGATTTTAGATTATGGTTTTTTGGATGATGTTTTTTTATTAGGCATTTACTTGATTGAAGCATCAAAACTTCAAAAAACTTTGTATATTGCTAGACTTGTACCTCAAATATTAAAGTTTATTAAATTATGTTACACAATTTGTTTACTACCATTTATTTGAATATAATTTTGTTAATAATTTGTGTTAAATTTGCATTATGTTTTCCTTAGTTCAACTTGTGTATGTAATTAAATTGATTATATACACAATAATTTATTATTATAAAATAATGACAAAATATCTAATTTATGATTTAAATTAAAATAATAGAAAAATGAAAATTCATTCTATATATATGAATACAGTTTAAAATTGTTGCCCATAAGTTATAGTAACATTTTATAAATATTCTTATTGAGTTTCTTTAAGGCAACATTTATTAATTGTTGTCAGATATGACAACAATTAATAAATGTTGCCTTAAGCGTGTTGAAAAACTGTTCTCTATTCCCATAGTCTAGGCAACATTTATAAATAGTGTGCTCAAAAGTGCGAAAAAAATGTTGCCAAAGGTAATAGGCAACGCTCGCATAGGAGACGCCTGAACAATGTTGCCTATTCTCTTTAGCAACATTTTTTTTTCATATTTTGACAATATTTTTTGAATGTTGTTATAAAGTAAAAATGTTGTAGTGTTCCATATAAAATGGTGAAACTTACATGTATTTTATCAAATAAAAAAGTGAGTTTTGAAAATATTGTATCAAAAAGAATGCTATCAAACACAAACTTATTCTAACACATCAAAGCTACCTTAACGACCTTTAATTGTTTAGATAACACAAACATTGGGAAGCCACAATAAAGGTGTTTTGATTGTTCCTACCTCAAGTTCGTAGCATCATGTGTATGAGGTATTGTCTGATTTGGATGGTAGTGGCCCTCACGGTTTGATCCTTTGTTAAAAGACATCTTAGTGGTTTGAGCAACGTTGAAGTAGTTAATTTTCAACAACACTCATCTATTTTAATATACAATTTATTAGTGGGATCCGCGAGAAAGTGAAGAAAGAGTACTTCTAAAAACATTCATCTCTATACGCGCCACTTTTTTTATCCGACAATGGAGGTGCTTATAAAGGAAGTTGATTATTTAGGGAAATGTTATAATATAGAGTACTTCAACTAGAAAAGTTAGTTAGAATGTGAATGTCACGGTCTAAAATTTCGAGTTTTTCTCAAATTTAATAGAGTCGTCACTAAAATTTATTTTAAAATAGATAAAATATTGGGAAACCCTTAAATAATAGAAAAATAAATAATGCTATTTGATACCATATTTTGAGTTCGGGAGTCGATTATGCGTGGGAAAAATATTAGCATCCTATGAAATCTGTTAAAATACGGTTACCTATAATTAATTGTGCAAAATTATATCAACATAAATATATTTATTTATCTTTATTATTAAATATGAATATAAAAGTGCGTTTAAAAAGAGTGGAAAAAAAAAGTTTTTATTAGTGTGCTTGACAAAAGTATGATCTTGCTTCTACATATCTCCCGGTGCTAAGGAGAAATCAAAGTCACGTAATTATTGGTAGAAAATATGGATGTGTTGATTGCTTTTAATTAAATTGTGTTTTGTTATTAAAAAAAGTTAATTTTGACGAACATAAAAAAAACTTGTTTGACTTGAATAATCATTTTAAAATATGAGTTTTAAGACGATCAAATTGTATAACTTGTGTCTCAAAACTCAAGGAGTAAAAAGATGTCACATTTAAACTAATCCTCTTAAGAATATTTTATTATTTTTGGTCTTAAAATTGAGTTTTTTAAATAAAAAAGAAAACACCACATGGTATAATTTGTTTCTTAAAATATCAAAGATTAAAAAGATATCTTATCTAATTAATTAAATTTAAGATAATTTTTTGTATAATTTAAAGAAAATTAAATCTAAAGATAATTTTTTGTATAATTTAAAGAAAGACATTTAGTGATGAACCATCATCAACTAGCACTCGTTTAAAAATATGATCGTGACACCTCATAGAGACATGTAGTGCTTTATTATGTTATGTCCTTTTAGCTGGTAATTCATCATCGCTAAAACTCATACCACTACTAGCGGTGATGTTACCGACAACTCCATCAAACTGGTCGACAATGATATCATGAGTAACAGGAGCCTCGTTTAAAGCTTTCATTAGTGCTCTTCTATGTTCTTCAGAGTTCAATAATAAGGAGAAAGCTTATATTCTGGAAGGGATTTGATTTAGCTGATCCACCACCTTATATTCACTTTGCTTGATAAACTTCAAAAATTCGTTAACTTATTCTTCAAGCACCGTCTTTTTACTAGTCTCTAGTTCTTTTATGGAATGATACATACCTTCTTTCCCTTTTTCTCCATGAACATCATTTTTCTAAGTTGTTCAGGAGTGTATACTCGACCACTCCAAGTCACCTCACCAATCGCTAAAATGTTAGTGACTACAGATCCTTTAGGTTCACTGCTATCACTTGATTGATGATTGGCCAAGTGGGATGTGACTTCGTAATTCCAAGATACCGCTTTGGTATTTTCCGTAAGGAAAAGGGGTTGGTGCTTGGACAATTAATGCATTTGGCCTGGTAGGAAGGTTTAAGATTACCTTTTTTGTAAATGACTTCCAATCGTTTTGGGAAAGATATATTATTTTCCACACACGACCCTATGATCAACACTTGATTATCTTTTGCATATTGGTTTATCCCATCTTCAATGATATTGACAAAGGTATCCCTATGACTCGAGAAACGATTACTTCCTATGTTGGGACCGTCTTCATTTTGCATTAATCAATTCTTGTACTTTAGATTTTAGGTATTGACAATCTTCGATCGAGTGCCCTACAGCTCCAACATGGTATTCACATTTGGCATTGGGGTTGTACAATTTTGGGAATGGTGGTTCAAGAGGTTTCATTGGTCTTAGGACTACAATTGAATTTTGGAGTGAGTAAGACAACAATTAGTTGTATGTGACAGGAATTGGGTCAAAATGGGTTATCCTTTTTTCTCGATTAACTGATGATTTATAGTGATTCAAGATTGGATTTTGGTTCCATTGGTTTTGTTGGGAAAATGTGGCAGGTGGTGGTTGATAAGAAGGTGGTCTTGAAGACTGATATTGAGGGTATGAAGCTTGTGTGGTTGCGGCCACATATGGCTAAGGAATGTAAGGAGTTTGGGGTATCGGTGGCTGGAAGTTTGGGGATCGATAAGAATTGCTGGATGGAAAATAGGAGACTTTGAGGTTTACCATTACAGCGTTAGCATCCCCTTCTTTCCTTTTTTGTGAATGTCGTGTGGGGTCATTTCACGCCACTTGCTGCACATCCGATCTTGCGACATCTCATCCCACTTTTTATCCTTTCTCCTATCATGACCATGTTAGGAAAGTTTGATGACATACTTTCAATCATCTTATCATAAAAAGGTGATTAGAGAGTATCCATAAACATACCAATCATTTGTCTTTTAGATAAAGGAGGTTCTGCTTGTGATGCCATTTCTCTCCACCATTGTGTGTATTCTTTGAGATTTTCGTGGTCCTTTTTCAATGAATTTTGCAATTGCATCCTATTAGAGGCCATGTCTGTAACACCCTAAATTTGATAATAAACTATTTAATTAATTAAATAGGATTTTAAATAATTAATTTGATGTTAAAATTATTTTAGAATATATGTTGATAAATTTCGTGTGTAAATTTTGTTATATGAATGTTTTCTATGATGTGTTGGTTTGATAGATATTATATTTAATGAGCAATATAAATAATAAATATTTTATTTTTTTATTTTGTATATTTTTCTAAAAATAATAGTATTTTAGTGTAATATATATTTTGAAGAAAAAGATTTTATGCGATTTTACGTGTGTATACATGTACCCAATTAATGTCATATTTTTATGGACGCTTGACTTATGTTAAGTATGCAGATAGTTATATTTCAATTATTTATAACTATTTTCTATTTTTAGTTTTTTTTTATAAATAATTATCTTGATATAGAATTGATATTGTGTTTGATTTCGTTTATTTTTAAATACTTGTTATGGTATTGGGATTTTATATATATTTATTATGATTTAGTAATTAATATAAAATATTGATGTTATATTTATTTATTTTATAATTTTGACTATTTTCTAATATGATGGTATTATTATAATGTGATTATTTTGAGAAATAAGTATAATTGTAGAGATTATTTTGAATGTGAGAGTTTTGATTATTAGTAATATTTTTTTTTATATTGATTATTTTAATTACTCTAGTTTATAAAATATTAGTAATGTTTGGAAAACTAAATGGTGTTTAGAGGAATATTAAAAAAAAAGAGATTAAATAATTATTAGTTTATTTTAACAAAATAAAAATAATAATAATAGTAAAATATAAATAAAGAGACCAATGGGTTTGACTCTATGAACTCTAATTGTTAATAAAATAAAACAAACAAAAGAAGGGAAGGGAGTTGGAAGGACAGCCGTAGAACCAAAGAATAAACACAACAACAACCTATCGTTTGACACTAGAAAACCATAACTTTCACGAAAAGTTTCTCTGTTTTCGTCCAAATTTCAGTATGTTATTTTACTTATTTATCTATTCAATTAAACACAATTTTTCAGATTTTTAACAACCCGAATTTCTCCCTAAAATACCCGATTTCTCCGTTTACAGAAATCCTTATTTTGTATCATTCTCCTTCACCGTAAGTCCGATTTTAGTGAAACCAACGCCAAAACGACCGTGTGAAAAGCGACTATATTATCCATTGATTGGTTTTCTGATTTATGGTAATTTTTTTTGACCGAATTTCGAAATCAGTTTTTAGACTATTTTCTCATAATTTATTTTTGACGTTTACCCATAAATTGTCGAGTTAGATCGATTGATGGACAAAAAGTCAAAGAATAAATATTGTTTGCTCGTGGAATTGTACTCATGTCTGAAAGCGTCGAAATAAGGTAAGGGGTGAGAGAGCGTTTGAATTCATGAGTATAATATATGGTGAGATGAACGAGAAAACCATATTTCCCAACGATTCATCCGGGGCTTGCTACGTATGGCAGTAGCCCTTTGAGAGATAAATTGATTAATTTGAAATATGAGAATTGTGAGATTAAAATGTGAAATAGAAATTTTTATAAGGTGTTGATTGATTTAATTTTTGATACTTGTGTGGTAGTTGATATTTGTTATTATTGTGATGTTGGATGTTGAATGAAATTATGTGTACATGTTTGCTTAGATGAAATTATGTGATGTGACAATAAAATATGGATGTATGGTTTGATATATGCTTACGTGATGATAATGATGATAGTGATGTTATAAAATTGTGATGAGTTTATACGATGATCATGATTATTTATGATTAATAATATTATAAAATTGTGATGAAAATATTGAAGTACCCCATACTTGATGAGATAGTGATGATTCTTAAATATGGTGCTCTTAATGGAGTAGTCTAAGCTAACGGGGGGAGAAAATAAATATTGTGAATTGTAAAGTGAAAATTATTTTGTCATCATATAGGTAGGGCCTGACAAGCCTAGTGATTTTGGGGAAGTACAATTGAATGAGCCTGATCGTGGCGGTCTGCTGTCGAGCATTAAGGCAAGATCGTTAGACCTTGGAGGTATTCCGGTGGGGAATTCCTAGGTGACTTGGAGGTAGCACTCCAAATGTCGGGAGCTACCATGCAACACACGTTTACCTCGACTGTCGTGTATATGTGTCTCGGGTTGAGTTGAGGGGATCTATGAGGACAGGGCCAATTTGAATTGTCCGTCCACCGGGATGGTGGCATAGTATCATGGTCTCCTAACCAAGTACTTCAGAGTTAGAATGGTACCACATTGTAAAGTAGAGTCTAAGTTCATGCATAGCATTGCATTTCATTGTGATTGTTTTGTTGTGATTGATGTGTTTCAAAGGTAATAATAATTAGATGATTTGATGCACATTATAATGAGATGATTATTTTACTTAAGTGACTTTGATGTTATAGTATGATACTATTTAATTAAATATTTTGATATATCGTAAAGTGATTATGATACGGTTCTATTATGATTGTTTGCGTGTTCTTCTTACTCATATTATACTATTAACATGATTTCAAAACTCTCCTCCTTCGTTGTTTGTGTTTGACTGGCTGGGCCATGCGTTTGCGAAATCGCAGTTATTATAGGTTAATGCGTCTGCTTAGTACTCAAGTCAAAACTTACACGTTCGTTAAATCTTGCAACCATTTGGTAGAAGAATTGGAGGAGAGGATTGGGTGTCCTATTGAAGGAGATTATTGAAATAACATAGTCGATGTCGTTTTTAATTTAAATGCAATGTATTTTTTTCTCAACAATGAAGGATTTGCTATTTTGTTTACCGATCCCCATATTCTTCTTCACTAATAATTCATGTTCGTTAAAATTTAAGTAAGGCTTATGATTCCCCGACATCCAACTATCAAAAAAAAAGAAGATAATAATTGCATTTTCATCCCATTCATATTTAATACATACTCCTAAATTTTTTTAATTTTTTTTAAAAAAAATAGAAAAAAACAATAAAGTTGTTTTCCCGATACCATTATCGGACTCGCGTAAACTCTAAGATCATAGAAAAACTTGAGTAAAACCAAGAAGTGATGAAAGTAGATGTTAACCAATTGAAGGACAAGGTAGATCAAATCCTAGAAGCTATACATGCTTTGTCAAGGAAGGAGAATACAGATGTGAATCCTTCAACTGAAAATGAAGAACACCAAACCACTCCTTTTCACCCACCAGACATTACCCCGACTACACAACAGCTTCGCACAACAACTATGCAATTTCCTATGCACGGTTTCCCACTTGGTTATACTCCACCTTTAGTCATGAACCCCATGGAAAACCACCCAAACCACTCAACTATCAACCTCCAAAACCTAAACCAACCTCAAATCAGATCTCTTATGGGCTTCGTGCCACCCCAAAACACTATACCCTCAAAAAATATTCCATATATAGCACCCCAAGTATCCCATTTTAATGCTAATAGGAATTGGCATCAGCATCACGTTGTGGATGATACACAATCGAAAGAGAAATTCCATGCTTTAGAATAGCGAATAAAAGCAATTGAGGGGCATAATGTTTGTGGTCTCGAAGCTTTTGATATGTGTTCGGTTCTCAATGTGACTATCCCTCCAAAATTCAAGGTTCCTGAGTTTGAAAAATACAAAGGCTCCACATGTCCTAAAAACCATCTGACTATGTATTCCAAAAAAATGGCTTCTCATGCTCATAACAACAAACTTCTCATTCACTTTTTCCAAGACATTTTGAGTGGGGCATCGTTAAGCTGGTATATGTATCTCGAGCAAAATCGAATCCGTTCGTGGAAAGACTTAGTCGATGCCTTTTTAAAACAATACAGGTACACCATTGACATTGTGACACACTAAATCCCAAAATAATATATATAATAATTTATATCATATTTCTATAAAATTTGCAGCGGATAAATAAAATTATGTTTTCAAGAAAATAAAAACTTTTGTAACTAATTTAGGATATCAAGTTTCTCAAAGTACACATGCAACAATTCAAATTTGAACTTCAAGACTCATTAACCTGTAATAACTGCGATTTGGCAAACGCAGGGGCAAGCCAGTCAAACACAAACAACGAAGGAGGTGAGTTTAGAAATCATGTTAATAGTATAATATGAGTAAGAAGAACACACAAACAATTATAATAGAACTGTATCATAATCTCTTTAGGATATATCAAAATATTTAATTAAATAGTATCATACTATAACATCAAAGTCACTCAAGTAAAATAATCATCTCATTATAATATGCATCAAATCATCTAATTAATATTACCTTTGAAACACATCAATCACAACAAAACAATCACAAGGAAATGCAATGCTATGCATGAGCTTAGACTCTACTTCACAATGTGGTACCATTCTAACTCTGAAGTACTTGGTTAAGAGGCCATGATACTATGCCACCATCCTGGTGGACGGACAATTCAATTTGGCCCTGTCCTCAAAGATCCCCTCAACTCAACCCGAGACACATATACGTGACAGTCGAGGTAAACGTGTGTTGCATGGTAGCTCCAAACATTTGGAGTGCTACCTCCAAGTCACCTAGGAATTCCCCACCGGAATACCTCCAAGGTCTAACAATCTTGCCTTAAGGCTCGACAGCAGACCGCCACGATCAGGCTCATTCAGTTGTACTTCCCCATAATCACTAAGCTTGTCAGGCCCTACCTATATGATGACAAAATAATCTTCACTTCACAATTCACAATATTTATTTTCTCCCCCCGTTATCTTAGACTACTCCATTAAGAGCACCATACTTAAGAATCATCACTATCTCATCAAGTATGGGGTACTTCAATATTTTCATCACAATTTTATAATATCATTAATCATAAATAATCACGATTATTGAATAAACTCATCACAATTTTATAACATCACTATCATCAATCAAAAATCATCGTTATCATCACGCAAGCATATATCAAACCATGCATCCATATTTTATTATCACATCACATAATTTTATCTAAGCAAACATGTACACATAATTTAATTCAACATCCAACATCACAATAATAACAAATATCAACTACCACACAAGTATCGAAATTAAATCAATCAACACCTTATAAAAATTTCTATTTCACATTTTAATCTCACAATTCTCATTTTTCAGATTAATCAATTTATCGCTCCAAGGGCTACTACCGTACGTAGCAAGCCCTAGATGAATCGTTGGGAAATACGGTTTTTCCGTTCATCTGACAATATATTATACTCATGTATTCAAACGCTCTCTCACCCCTTACCTTATTTTGACGCTTTCAGACACGAGTACAATTCCACGAGCAAACAATATTTGTTCTTTGACTTTTTGTCCTTCAATCGATCTAACTCGATAATTTATGGGTAAACGTCAAAAATAAATTATGAGAAAATAGTCTAAAAACTGATTTCGAAATTCGGTCAAAGAAAATTACCATAAATCAGAAAACCAATCAGTGGATAATATAGCCACTTTTCACACGGTCGTTTTGGCGTTGGTTTCACTAAAATCGGACTTATGGTGAAGGAGAACGATGCAAATAAGGCTTTCTGTAAACGGAAAAATCGGGTATTTTATGGAGAAATTCGGGTTGTTAAAAATCTGAAAAATTGTATTTAATTGAATAGATAAATGAGTAAAACAACATACTGAAATTTGGAGGAAAACAGAGAAATTGTTCTGGGATAGTTATGGATCGTCGGTGTCAAACGATACGATTATTGTTGGTTTCCTCTTGATTTTAGTTGTGCTGGCCGTAAGCTTCCTTGTTTGTTCTTTTATTTTGTTTTATTAACAATTTAAATCATTTACACACATGGGTCAATCCCATTAGACTCCTTTTAGGTTTTACTATTACTATTTTATTTTATTAAAAATAAAAAAACTCAATTTTATTAATAAAACATTATTAATATTTCAAAATTAATAATTTATAAAATACCTTTAAAATACATTAATAACCAAAACTCTTATATTCTAATTAATCACTATGATTACACTTATTTTTCTAAATACTTACGTAAATTACTACGTTAGAAAATATTTAAAATTACAGAATAAATAAATATATAAAATCAGCACTTTATATTAATTACTATTTCAAAATAAACAAATATAAAATCATGATGCCATAACAAATATATAAAAATAAAGAGAATAAAATGAATAATTAAAATTAAATATATTTAAAATTAAATAAATATAATTAAGTACACATTTAATATTAGTTAAACGCAAAAAGAATGTTATTTTAATTGGATGCACGTTATACACGTAAAATGACATAAAATCTTATTCTTCAAAATATTACACAAAAATACTATTACTTTTAAAAATTTATATAGTATAATAATATAAAATATTTATTATTTATATCTTTCGTTTAATATAATGTGTATGAAACTAGCACATCAAAGAAAACATTGTATAACAAAATTTACTAATAAAATTTATCAACATATATATTTTAAAATAATTTTAACATCAAATTAATTTTTTAAATTCCTATTTAATTAATAAAATAATTTATTATCAAATTTAGGGTGTTACAATTCTCCCCTTGTTAAAGAATTTCGTCCTCGAAATTTGCGGTAAGTGAACTAATATCTAACTTACCACTCTCAAGATTCAAACTTAGTCTACAAATATATTTAAGATATTCAATTTTCAATTAAGCACAACATGTAGAAAATCAACATAGCATGATAGACTAACATGACAAAATAAATCAATTAACCACACAACATTTATCATTCAATTTCTGAAATAAAATGTCTATAACATTTATTATTTAATTATGAAATAGAATATCATAGAGTTACTTACTATAATTTACGTATAAAACATAACATATATATTTTGTCAATAATAATTTAGTTCATTGAATTTGGTTAAATGAAACACATCCCAAGTACGTTGTCAATTTCAACTAGTTCTTTCAAACCAAATATTACTAGTTTTACTCCTTAAAATAAAATCTAAATCCTATCACCAAATATTCAACAAATTTAATTTAGGTCTGACAAAGAGAACAATTTTTAAAATACTAGATACATCTAACAACTTAATAATATTATAATAATTCATAATCACTTACGCTATAAAAACATAATTTGTATATAATCAAGGAGAAAAAAAAACACTAATGATAGAGATACTATTTCCTAATAACATATATTTAATAATTAAATTAATTCAATTGGTATAAGCAATGAATGTGTTTTTTAACTACTTCAAAAAATAAAATTAAAAGGTACTTCTAGCAAAATAATGAGTTATCGTTGTCTCTTTTATTGACGATGAGTCATCGGGGTAGCTAGTCCCTCCTACTCATGTAGTCAACTACTTAAGGAACTATAACTGCAGTCCTTCAAATTCAAATATGAATAATTAAAAGTAGTATCTTTAACATGGTTCAGGAGTGCGATGGCGGCGCCACAACTCCTACTCCTTACTTCAAGTTAAAAACACACATAATTACACGTTCACAATAATTTATTTGTAATTTACAACTAGCTACAACAACAAAAGAAAGAACAATAACATCAATATATACTCAATAATTCGATTGAAGAAATATAGAACTATTCCACTTTTAAATGCTCTCGACTACTCTAACTCTATACATTTATTCCCAAAAATTAGAACACTTGAAACACAAACAATTTCATATTTACATAATCATATACATGCATATAACTAATTCATCAATTGACATCATGATGTAGAATATTCTCATACCGATTCAATATTTACAAATTGATCACAAATAAATAATTAATTAACTTTTCTTTTAATCAATTTTTATCATTTAACAAAGATTGAAACAAAGATTTTTCAATTAGTAGGTAAAGTATGCAACTATTTTTACTCCAAGTTAATATAACAATCATAAAATTAAGATAAATCTCGTAGTA